>JAPDOI010001788.1:0-141270 GCA_029168955.1 Aplectana chamaeleonis | reverse complement strand
AAGAAAGTATATTTCAACCTGAATTTTTATAAACAGAAAAGTGCACTTCCTGAATCCGACTGATTAGTCTCGGGGAGTGTAGTCGATCATATCAATGATAACAATATCTGTATTGAGTGGAAGGTAATTAAAGTAGTGACACAGATTGTTTCACATGTTCCTCGTTTGGAATTTCTATAAGAACAATGTACTGATATGCGCACTATCAAATAAGAGTAAGATACCGGCAGAAGTCTACATTTTGACGGATAACGAACCTCCAACTAGGGTTTGCATCGGGACCTCAAGGTGGTGGAACCCTTTTGTGGGTGCGTGAACCTTCAGGCAGGTTCAGAAAAGTTCGATTCCCAACTAGTATTGTTAAAACAGAAGGATGCGCATGCTGGGTGGGACAGAGGATTTCACACGGCGGTGGTTTCGAGGGCACTAAACTGCGCAACAGCGCCTGCAAGATCTACTGCCGGTGGCGAAGACGCGATTTGGCATTGCAGCGCAGATATTTTCGACGGCTCGCCGCAACAATTTGGCACATACATTAAATCCCTTGCTCCGGAATATTCTAAACTGAGGAGTTTCAAAAGTGCGTTGACATCGTAGTAGTTAGTAGATGATAGTCCAAGGATAAACATCTCAGGATTGCTTTTTTGAAAAAAATAGTGTTGTCCAATTTCGGCCGAAGGCGCGGTTTCGGACAACGGTAAAACTTGTTTTAGGCAATTTTCTTCGTGATTTTAAGGTAATAGGAGAGGTGTCAGGTATCAGCTTGGGGAAATTTCATGGAGAATCTTAATCTTCTTTTCGGAATTTTGAAAATTTGAAATTTTATGGGAGGGGACATGACGTTGTCCAATTTTTCGAAGTGAAGAATTTATGCGGTAATAGGCCTGATTAATGATAGTAGCTCGTCTAATCAATTTGTTTTATTGTGCTGAAAATTTTGAATACTGCCTAAGATTTATATCCATTTACATCGTTACGTAAAAGATACTTTCCTCACAGATATGTACAGTTGTGGTGCTGCACTATTGTTCCCTTTGATCTTTTGTTGCTATTACAATATGTGGAACAACCACGTCCAAACCTCTAGTTCCATGGATCTGTTTTCTTTACAGAGAAGAGAAACGCAACTGAAATAATTTGATTTTCTAAAGTTTATGGCCTGATGCTTTTACTGCCCCCCCTCTTAGCAAATCCAACTTTCGAAAATTTTTGTACGTTCATCCCTATTGTCCAGCTGGACGAAACGCCCGCCTGGACCCTGTGGAGCTCGGATAACTCCTATATACCGGAAATCTATAGCAAGCCCTAGTGCTGGAGCACGGCTATAGAGGAATGTTTCCTGATTAGACCATAACAGTTTTGAGCAACCTTTCTGAGGCATCTGTATTCCAATCAGGGAGGGATATGCGAAAATTTTTCGACAACTTGAAATCAAAAAACGAAGATTCTCGTTCCGAGACCCGTTTTCTTGGAGCATTCGTAGTGCGACCATTTTTCGAGAAATTTCGGATTTTTCGGTATTGAATTTTCTAAAAACCCAAAAAAAACCGGAAAAACGAAAGTGTATTTTTGCGACGTACATAGCATAGTGTAGCGAAGCATTCCAAAAGTTTTTTACCGAAATTATTTTTCGTTCACCCTTGATTACAATCTCGTTGGAATAGCATTGCTCCAAGGTTTGCTCCAACCGCAAGCATGGTGCTGTGATTTTCGAGTTTTTGCCCCACAAGCTCATAAATATAGTAAATATATGTAGTTCTCAGAAATTTTGAATTGTTGTCAGCGTTGGTTCCCGTAACACTTGCTTTCCCTAGCTCTCTGCTCCCGGGAAAAACATCGCCATGTGAATGAATCAATCGTTCTTATGGGAGTCGACATTTCGAAAAGCGGTGGGAACCGAGCGCGTTTCAGCTATAAAACAACGCATTATACTGTAAACTGTGCCAGCGAAAAACTGCATACAGGGATTTTTCGTTGGATGTAAAATCGATTTTAGAAAACACATCAATATGGAGGTCCAGTAAAGTGTTCATCCAAGAAAATCTTCGGAATTCCTTCAAACCCTCCCCTATGTAGTACTCCAACCAACCCTCTAACTCCACAACCCGCAATTCTCCCGTCAAACACCTGTTCCCTCGTGTTGTCTTCCCGGGATGTCACCGATGGCGCGTGTTGGCCCATTGTAGGCGAGTTTATTGGCCACTCAATGTCGCATAATCTTACAGTAATCCGGGTGATGGATGATCGCTAGCGGTCAAGGCAGCGCGTCCCCCCCATACCGCACTCTCTCCCCCTATGGTTCATCTAATGTTATTCTTGGATGAGCAATTAATGACCCTTGCGCAGATTGACGACGATATTATATCGCTAAGATCATTCTGCAGGTTATTCCAACGAAAACTAGTGATCAAATGATAACATCGGCATTAATTGTGAAGAGACTTTGCCTTCACTGTTGAAGGATGGCGCAAACTCGGTGCGCCTATGGTAAAGCATAGGGCTCCGGAATTGGGCCAAACTTCAACAGTGAAGGCTGAAGTCTCTTCACGATCCATGTCGACGTTAAACTTTGTGGTGAAAATACCCGTCTTTCCTGATTTTTTCTTGCTAAAAATACATACTATGGGCCAGGGTTCAGTACGGCGAGGTGATAAAATCTAAATATTCGCCACTCTTCCATTTCCGGAACTCCAATTTACTACCACCTTCGCTCACAGTTTGTTTCATTTTTGGCCCACACAACTATTTAATCCGGGCGGAAGCATTTCAAAGGTAAAGTTTCATTTTTGGCCCTCACAACTATCTAATCCGGGCGGAAGCATTTCAAAGGTAGTATTCACGAAGGAAAGCTCCCCATTTTTGTAGAACCTCTTTGGATCTCCGAGCCAGTTTAAGGTAGAATGAATAGGGTAAAAATGGTGTGAATCAGATGATCCACCGGATCAGTATTTTCACAAAATATAAGGGTGGTCCACCTAAACGAATAGTTGTTCATGGGCTGAGTACTCTATATGTATTTAAAATCCAAGTATGCGCAATGGGAACTTCATATTTCTGAATAATTGTTAGTAGAAAAAACATAGAAGGTGGCCATTAACCACCGAAGTATTAACTACTGGGAAACCTTGCATTACTTTCCTCGCCATTAAAAAGATTGTGAATGTTCTCTGGTCGAATTTCGCACGTTCTTTCCGAAACTGAAACCGATTCGGACTTTGGCTTTACTTCGGCTTGAATGCCCAAAAAAGGAGGTGCCTCATGCCCAGTCTGGCGCACTGGAACGCGACGCGCGGCGCTCCAACAAGATGAACGCAGCGGGCTTGGCGACGCCCGCGTCGCATTTAGCCAGTCGAACTGGGCCCGAAGCTCCTCCTTTTTTGTGCGTCCAATCAACAACCCCAGACTTTGGGGATTTCTTAATATTTCTACTCTGTTAAGCAGCAGTTTGGGACGTCCACATCTTGACCATGCTTGGTGCTGCTGTGGAACTACAAAAATAATGTTTTATTGAGAAACTTAGTGGAAATGAAGATCTTCCAAGAAGACGAGGAAAATGAGAGACATAAAAAATTCTAGTTGCAAAATAATTCTTTTTTTTTTGCCGATACCACATCGAAGTGCTTAAATGGCTGTCATGGCACTAACCGACGCTGCGCAAACTGCAATTACTCTCCTCACAAGGAAAAAATAGAATCCGCAAACCCCTTGTCCCACTGCCATCCATCCATCCACTCATAGCAGATATCGGTGTTTTCTATCGGCGGCGTGCATGGCTGACTGGTGTGTCATATGCCAGCCATCGGCAGATAGAGGAATGCTTTCGGACATACTGTAACCACTTGCCGTCGCTCCTGCAGCTGTACATCTCCGTCCGTACCGTCCAGTTGACGCCATGAGTCAGTGAGCCACGGCCACTATACACACAATAGACACGGAGAGGACCGGAATCGAGGCCGGAAGAATCGTATTGTTTTGATGAGCAGCCACACGCGACTAGAGCTACCGAGCTCATGCTCATCATCAATAGGCGCACACCGGTTCGCCGCGTGATGACGTCTGCGGTTGCATTGCAGTACTGGTTCCACCACGTGCCACGAAATGCACGGTGTTTTAAAGGGGTAGACGTTGTGGAGATAGGAACTCAATTCGGGATTCAAGATCGAAGGTTCACGTGAATTTCCATTCCCGAGTTCGCTCACAGATTATGGAAGAAGCGCTGCTCTTCAAAATAACCATGTTCAGAAGATCTGCGAATTCCGCCTCTTAAGGCTACATTGAAGATTGCTACCCTCCCTGCCGTGGATTCGGGGGAACGGAGGACTTGAGAGCTATGAAAAATTTATACCTATCTATACAACCTATACCATCGTCTTCCGCTCTACCGTCCTCACTTTTTTTGAAATCCTTGAAGATTTTCAATGTGGTCGATTCTTCAAGACGCTATTGCAGGGCAGTTGCCTAACGCGAGCCAAATTTCGGACTCTGGGCCGTTAAGGGCGAATTTGAGCCAGTTCTATAGCCGTTTTTTTTGAGACGGCTGTTTCAATGAGCCGGCATCTTTTTGCTTTCGGAGAAAACTCGTGGACTGCTTTTATCATGGACACCTCATTCAAACTCTCCTTGGAGGGATGGCTTTTTGTTTGGGTAACCAACCTATATCACAGATCCTGCAGAGCGGTAGAGCACGTCATGACGCCCATTTCCTTGGAAATCCTCTCTTTATTGGTACAGAAAAAGAATTCATTAAAAATTATAGTTGATTTTTAGTGTATACATAAGAGTGGAATGGAGTTCCGCGATTTGCGTTTGCGAAACCTGCACAATGCGTTGTGGATCCAGGAAATGCGGGTCTGCTGAGTCAAGAAAGCAATCCCAGTGATAGCAGCTCAAGGCAATTTTTCGGCCCCACAGGGAGCCAAACGGTCCGGCTGCTCCAATTACCTGCTTGGTGCGGCTTGGGGCTGAGAAACGCGTGAGAAAGTCTTTTTGTGTTTTGAGCGCTTCTGGACTTTTTGCGTTCCTTTTTCCCGGAAGTCTTACAAGGCAATCATCAGGTCTTACTGATGCGGAAGTACCAATCAATAATTTCAGAACTTTCAACCGTTTCGCGTTCCGAAAACCGCAATTCCGCGCTTTCTTGGGGTGTTTCGCACTCATTTTCAAATCTGAGAAAAAATAGGTTACGAGGACCCACTTTAAAGTTTTCATAATTTTGGTTAGGACCGATTAGAATCATCCGAGCACTCGAATATTCGGAACCATTCGCGATTCTCGAGTTTCCGCTTTTTTTCGAGTATTCCATTTGTTCGGTATCATAGTTTTTTTCTTTTTCCCAAAAACACTTTTTTCGCTACGCTATATATACGCTATGTTATGTATGCGTGTCCATCTTCCCTGTGTTTGTTTCATTTTGGAAGATAGAGTTGGCCAGCTGTGTTTTTCCAATATCCAGTTCAATCGGAAATAAATAAAATGTGCGGTTTTTCGAGACATTTGATAGCCAAAAAAAGGGCTAAAAAAATTTGAGTCCCCTTCAAAATTATTTTTACAATATCGACGGTTTTTAACAATCGAATGGGTATTGCAATGATTGCCCGATACTCATTCGTATCGTATGGAAAGCCTTTTCTTCTGAATTAAAAGCCGTTTAGTCGAACGGAGTGTAACCCAGAAACTTCAGACAAAAATTCAACTTTTTGAATGGCTTATTTCAAATGAATTCGGAAATTTCAATTTCTTTCAGGGACGTGTGATGCAAAGACATCCATAAATCTGGAAAATCAACATCAAGTGCCCAAGTCTAGTAGACAATAAAACCCTTGGCTTTGACTTTTGGAATTTTTTTCTGTCTTCTGAGTTTCTGACATTTTTCCCAGATTTTTTTTTCAGACTTTTACTTTCAGAAGTCCCCTTTCTATGCCTTTCCATGAGTTAAAGCCACAGTCTAGCTTCCAGAATCGATTTTTCGTTTTTCTGCCTCATTTTGCAGGAGTTACGGCTCCTCAAAAATTTTGAATTTGAACTGGTAGACGTTCCCGGACGAGTTGTCTCGAACCTGTACTTTCTCGTTATTCGCAGCAATCATTCTGAAGCAGGTCACAATATAAAGCCAGACCAAAAACAAAAGGAAGAACATAGATTTTGAGTATAATCATTCGCGCGTCTGTTCCCTATTGAGGTCGGAAACGTGCCAGTGGGCGTTACCCACTTTTTCTCTTAAGGGGGCGTGGTCGACTTTTTCCTAGCTTTTTCTCGCTTATTTGACCGAATTGAGATTTCGCGCTTGGCAGGGTTGCTACGGACGGCGACCGGACCGAAATATCAAAAATTACCTTTGACGTTGAACTGTGTCTGTGCCTTTAATGCCAACCTTGGCACCCAAACCTTCCATAATCATGTTACAGAACAAAACTACACTTGCCATCGCCATGTCTCAATAATTTTGCCCCTCTCACTATGCACCCCCAGTTCTCACTTCACCGTTTTTCTGCATATTTCCAACAGTATGTGAGATTCCTCTCCGCTGCTGCTGTGTGTTGTTGTCACAGCTTGTTTCCCTCGTTTGCCGGGGCTTCGTTTTTCCCAGGTGCAAACGCCGGCCGGCGCACTTCTGCTTACTCACCCCCGTCACTGTCACTGCCATCGGCTGCTGTACAACGAAAAACTCTGGTACTTCCACCTTCATAGCTAACTCTAAGACTTCATTCTGGAACTACAGGCTTTCAGACTAGCCTGTCGCATGTTCTGGTCAATACGCCTCTCCCTTTCTCGATATGCGGTGGGTGGCGTCTGGCCACCACCTGTCTTCCCCTCAACGACTGATAGACAATCAGACATCTCCACCCAATCGATTGATTAGATGGTTTAAAGCACGTATTCATCAGCCATTTTGACACATTTGGTAGTGGAACTTCTTCTGAGTCTCATCTGGACTGGGAAGAATGCCGTCTGATTCGTTGATCGGATCGCCAATCATTGTGGCTCTAATGGAATTTCTTTGGTGACCTTTTCTCTTCTGTCACCCCGGAACATGTCGTCGTCCTTGGCTGATGCTGTTGTGCAATTGACACTCTGCAGGTTTCCGGCTTGCATTGCACTTTCTTCTTGCACCGGCAGCTTTCCTTCCTTTCATCCGCATGTTCTTTCATTCCGTTTTTCCTGAAAACTGGCTTTCCACAAGTAATTCTGGATGTTTTTTCTAACTAGGAAATTTCGCACGGGATTTCTTCAGATTAAAAAGGTGTTCAATGGTTTCTGGTTAATTATGGCACGCTCTGCCCAAATCTGAAATCAGATTCTGCTAAAGACACCTTTATACAAAGGTATATTGATTTTCGGAGCCTCGCGAAAATTTAAAGGCAATGTTTACGATATATATAATATCCGAGTTCTACAAAGAAATGGGGTTGTTCGGTCGCCAGTTAACAAATAGGGAAGAAACGTTGAAGAAAAGCGCTCAGAATAAGCTAAAATTACGGTTTTCTAACTGACATACAGGTTTGGGGGCGCGGACGAGCTCACGCTCCCCTGCTAGTTTTCCGCATACGCGCGCTAATGGCGAAATGTTGCGCGATTCGATCCAGGCTGATCAGTTCGAATCAAGGTCAAACGTGGCGGAATTGTTTGGCAGCTTACCATCGAAAACGTCCAAGCGGCGCCACAAGTTTGTCAGGAATGGGGGCGGGGGTGAGCTAGGCAGGGCGTACTGGGTTAATCGGAAATCTTCATTTCGCTTCCTGCCGTTTTTTATCAAGTTTTCTGGCTCGTTTTCGCTGCTTTCTTCGACACTGTCCCCTCAAGCATCTGCTAGCATAGCAACCAAAATCACGTTATTGAAAAGGACTGTGTTACGAAAATGTCTTCTTTATGAAGTTCAATTTTTTTCGAAATTTCAAATGCAAATCCGGGCTTCCTTTTTATGCCTACGACACAGTGGCTTTTTTTTTCCAAAGAGGATATTTTTTTTGATATCTATGTCTTTTCATTGATTTTCTCATCTCACTTACTCGTCTTCATGCACTCTCTATTTATTAGGTGACAGACTTCTTCCGCTTTGTTTTTCCTTCCATAATCCCATCATTGTGTGTACAGAAAGATGACTGGCTGTTTATGGGCCATAAGACAGCTCTCTCGAAGAACAAACTACAACTCTTTTTCCTGGAAAATTTCCCTTGTCTTCACCCTTCCTTTTGAAGGCAGCATACACGCTCGCTAAAGTAGTTGAGATAGGGGCCTTAATTACGCCGTACGACTCTTGATATAGCGCTCACGCCGTTGGAAGCTCTGAAAACGAGTCAGAATAACCGTGTTTGAGTCTTACTGGGCCAACGAGACATCTGCGGTCTCCGCCTGCTTTCCTTTAGTTCCGCCGCTTTAATGCGAACCTGTCCGAAATAGTGGCTCGGAATACCCAGTCCGCTTTAGCTAGTTTTCTCGATGTTTCCAACGACCGTAAGATTTTTTGTGAAGGCGTAGGAGTCTACTGGCTCCCGTTATTTCCACCGTTTCATGTCGAAATTCGCTATTTAACCGAACATGTGTGTGATGCGGTGTAACTCGTCCACTTTCTTCTTTGGAAAAAAAACTTATCATTTCTTCATTTTTTCGTTTTCGTAGACTTTTTTTTCGTGTTTCCAATATCACCAGCTCCAAAACCTAAAGTTTTGGTCATAAAGTCGATATCATTGAATGTGTATGCTGCCTCTCCGGTTGAACCTCCACACCTGCATACTCAATCCCAGGTGTGGCAATACCAAACATTCGTCGTTTATTGTCCGGCGAGAGATTTTGAAGTTTATTTGTGATTAAAGTCGACTTTCAAACTTTTGAATTTTGTTTTGAAGGAAATAAGATGAAAAGCTGGAATCATACCTTCCTTTGGTGTGTCCTTATAAAAACTGGAATCATTTCCCATCTGATTTGTATTCCCTTGGAGAAAATGAATCTGAATCAGCGGCTTGGTTGCCGTGGGATTCATTCCAGTGACGCGGGTTAGACTTCGCCACTCCATTTCCTTCCATAATGAGAAGATTGAGTTTTCACTCAGCTCATCGCGCCTCAAATGATCCAACACGAACTGCTCCACGAACTTCCTCTCGCCTCTTTTGGAATCACATTATCTTCCGCTACTCTCGTTTCCCACTTCAATTGTTTCCGCTGTGACCTCTTCACAATTTCGAGAGATGCTTCTTAAGAGATGTTGCAGAGAGCAAGAATCTGGAGTTGTTGAGGCTTATCAGTACGTATGTAGGTATTTCTCGGCCTTTGTAGGTTAGAAAAAATTCCATGTATTTTTTTTTCACCTTTAGTTTAAGATTTTGAAGGACCTGCGGAATTACTGGGGTGACGCTCCCCTTGGACTCCCCACTAGCCCGATCATTTTGCTTGTCCTTTTTTCTGTCTGGATTATATCTACCATTTTCCGTCACTACTGTGCATATACAGTACCGTGCAAAAGTCTATTCGTTTTTGTTTTTTGACCGTAACTTTGTGCCGTAAATCGCAAACTGTTTTGGATGAAATTTTTTTCCATGTGGGGAAAACATATTCTTAAAAATACCACGTTGCACATATCGCGCGATAGGATATGTTTTCAAGTGGTTTATATCGGCTCCAGCCGCGAAGCGCTGGAGATGGTTTGAATTTTTATATGATTGATTTTTCCCAAACTCGTATAATTGGTCCAATTTCAATTTTATTTATCATTTGTTTTTCTTTCGTTTTCTTACAGCCTATGGTTATTATTTCTTATTTGCAAAAATGGCTAGACCCCAGGACTCTAAGAATCTCTCACAAGCAAAAAGCGAAGCCATCTGCCGAGGCCGATCCATGGGCTTGTCGACAGCATTCCTAGCTAACAACAGTTCCTAATGTGAGCTATTCGATACGCAATTCAAAGAGCCTCTTGAAACAACCAGTTTGGAGCAGGAAATCGGGACGGGAAGGCCTCCTGTCTTACATCTTCTCCAACAGATCGACTCATCAGAAGAACAATGAGCAAGGCGAACTCCGAGGGATGGCAGCCCCGATATCCGCAAGGAGCTCTCGTAGAAATATCATCACTGTTAAGGTTGGTTAGTTTGTAAGTGTATGACCTATATTTTTTTAATGTATTTTGTTTGGATCTCCCGTGAGATGTTGTCAAGAGGACGCTTCATAGCGCGATTCAAGCCTATTTGGACGACGTCCTATCAAGAAGCCGATGATCTCTGAGAAGAACCGTAAGGCACGTCTGTAGTGGGCCAAAGACCACCTTCACTGGACTCCGGCAACAGTGGTCTGAAGTCATCTGATCAGGGATGAATCCACGTACACTCTTATAGGGAGGAGACGGAATAAGCCCCGTTAGACGCCCAGTAGGTTCCAGACTGCATCCGCGCTTATCAGGTCCCCACCGTTAAACATGGTGGATGGAGCGCTGTCATGGTGTGGGGGCTGCTTTCTCACGCAGAATCGGTGTCGGTCCCCTGCAGCGCATAGAAGGTACTATGGATAAGTGAGATGTACAAGGGCATATTGGAGAGAACCATATGCTTCCATTTGGAGCAGAAGGATTGCCATGCAGTAGGAAGTTTGTCTTCCAGCAAGACACTGATCCGAAACATGCTTCTCGTCTGATCAAGTGATTGGTTCGACCAGCGCCGCATCCGCGTAATGGATCTGGCCGAGTCGATCTCCGGACCTAAATCCAATCGAACATCTCACTGAGCAGAATTGGGAGGGTACTTCAGGGCAAAAACTGATCGAAATGCGACTGGAAAAAGTTTGGCACAACTCGAGCAAGCCTGGGAAGTTCATTCCTGTCCCGAGTCTCACCAGACTTGTGGCCTCTATGCCTAGACGGTGTCAGGCGGTGATCCGATGCCAACGGTAATGGCTACCAAGTACAAGAGATGTATACCATTCAGAAACATAGTACCGTTGGTGCTCTTCAGCCTTTTTTAGTATTTATTATTTTTCAAAATAATATCCTTTTATTAGCCTCTTTGTCATAATTTGATTTTTTGTTTGTAACTTTGGTTGTAAAGTGTTGTTTAGGAGATGATTTTGTAGTGTGTTTGTTCTATACATGGATCCCACACGTTTTCTTCTGCGTCGTGCACGCTCCCACTGAAAGTTACGTTCGCTTTCTGTGGCGTTATGCGCGCTTTCACTGGGGCCTTTACACTTATATGACGTATTTAGTGCAGCAAAGTAAGGCTACCAACAAATACCTCGGCGGTGGGAGAGGGGAATATGAATGCTCCAAAAACACCGCTGTGGCGGGCAGGAGGCGCGGAGAGGGCGGGAGGCGCGGAGGTCGTGTTTTCATTCGCTCACCGCTTTTTCCGCGCGGGCGCTCGGGCAGAGCGAGAGGTTGGAAGTATGAATAGCCCCTAAGGAATGGGGTTGTTTGGTCGCCAGCTAACGAATAGGGAAGAAACGTCGAAGAAAAGCGCTCAGAATAAGCTATTTAGCGGTTTCTAACTGACGTACAGGTTTGGGGCGCGGACGAAGTTACGCTCCCTGCTAGTTTCCGCATACGCGCGCTAATGGCGAAATGTGCGCGAATCGATCAGGCTGATCAGTTCGAATCAGGTCGAACGTTTCGGAATTGTTTGGCAGCTTACCATCGAACCGTCCGCTTTGGCGCCACAAGTTTGTCAGAACGGGGGCGGGGCGAGCTAGGCAGGCGTGCTGGGTTAACGAAATCTTCATTTCGCCGCCGTTTTCATCGTTTTCTGACTCGTTTTCGCTGCTTTCTTCGACACTGTCCCCTCAAGCATCTGCTAGCATAGCAACCAAAATCACGTGAAAGGACTGTGTTACGAAGTTGTGATACAAAATGATGCCGATTGGCTGTTTCAAGGTCAAATGAGTTATGGTCGAAAAACAAACTAACTTTTTCCTGGAAAATTTCCTGTCTTCACCCCTTCCTTTTGAAGGCCTTGCATACACGCTTGCCGCTAAAGCAGTTGAGATAGGGGCCTTAATTACGCCGTACGACTCTTGATATAGCGCTCACGCCGTTGGAAGCTCTGAAAACGAGTCAGAATAACCGTGTTTGAGTCTTACTGGGCCAACGAGACATGCGGTCTCCGCCTGCTTTCCTTGTAGTTCCGCCCTTTAATGCAAACCCGTCCAAAATAGTGGCTCGAATACAGTCCCTTTAGCTAGTTCTCGATGTTTCAAACGACGTAAGATTTTTTGTGAAGGCGTAGGAGTCTACTGGCTCCGCTATTTCCACCGTTTCATGTCCAAATTCGCTATTTAACCGAACATGTGTGATGGGGTGTAACTCGTCCACTTCTTCTTTGGAAAAAGAACCTATCATTTCTTCATTTTTTCGTTTTCGTAGACTTTTTTCGTGTTTCCAATATCACCAGCTCCAAACCCTAAAGTTTTGTCATAAAGTCGATATCATTGAATGTGTATGCTGCCTCCAAGCTGAACTTACACCTGCATACTCAATCCTTAGGTGTGGCAATGCCAAAATTCGCCGGTGTCCGGCGAGAGGTTTTGAAGTTTGTTTGTAATTCAAACTTTTGAATTTTGTTTTGAAATAAGATGAAAAGCTGGAATCATACCCTTGGGTGTCCTTATAAAAACTGAATCGTTTCCATTCAATTTGTATTCCCTTGGAGAAAATGAATCTCAGCGGCTTGGTTGCCGTGATTCATTCCGTGACGCGGGGCTTCGCCACTCCATTTCCTTCCATAATGAGAAGATTGAGTTTTCACTCAGCTCATCGCCTCGAATGATCCACGAACTGCTCCAGGAACTTCTCGCCTCTTTGGAATCACATTATCCTCGGGTACCGTTTCCCACTTCAATTGTTTGCGCTGTGACCGCTTCACGATTTCGAGAGATGCTTCTTAAGAGATGTTGCAGAGAGCAAGAATCCGGAGTTATTGGGGCTTCTCAATAATCGTATGTAGGTTTTTCTTGGCTCTTGTAGGTTAGAAAAAATTCCATGTATTTTTCAACTTCAGTTTAAGATTTTGAAGGACCTGCGGAATTACTGGGGTAACGCTCCTTGGACTCCCCACTTAGCACGATCATTTTGCTTGTCCGTTTTTCTGTCTGGATTATAGACCATTTTCCGTCACGGTACTGTGCATATACCTGCCCCTGCCATAACCACTACATGAAAAAATCAGAAAAAATTGTTTGATTATAAGAATTTGAGAAGGATCGGCAGAAAAAACAGTTTTCCTCGACGTTTAGCTTTGCCAGAAAAATTACTACCCCAATAAGCCCCTACGCTGGTTCGTGAAGCAACATGAGCTCGACTCTGCTTGGAAAGTTAATCGGTAATCCAGATCGTTCCAGTGCACTCCTTCCGTTTAGAAATTTATCGAATTTGGAAACTACAGATTTTCGTTGTTCAGAATAGATTTCTGGCAAAAAAAATCTTTTTGGGAAAAAAAAGTGTTCAGGAAAAAATTGAAGGTTTTAAAAATGTATCCCATCCGTCTGGGTAGCAGCTCTTCCAGGAGCTTTCTAAATAAGGTTTATAGGTTTCTTGAGAATCGTGCAACAAGTTTTTGTGATTTCAATTGTCGAAAAAATTCAAGGGGCCGAATTTGCGAGCAAAATCGATATATGGGGTTTTCATAATTCGCACGTTCGACCATCGGGTTTCAAATACATAGTATGTTGAAAGTTTTTTGCTCCTCGAAATTTTTCCGTTCCGCCTTCGGAAGCTCGGATTTTTTCCCGTTCACCAGTATGCCAGTGCGATCGTTATCCTTTTACAATTCTTTTGGTTAAGGCCTATTTTCTAAACAATCCTGAGAAAACTACAAGAAAAATCGACTTAAAATCTTCTCCGTCTTTTTCGTAACTCATGGAAACATTATTTCGCTATTTTGTTTCATAAAATTTTGAAAAAGAACCTGGGAACAAAATAAGTTTCTGATTTTTTGAATAGGTTTGGTTTTCAAAATGTCAGTTTTCCATTAAACCTGTTTCAGCTCGTCAAAACCAGCTTTTTTCATTCTCGTCCTCAGACATTTTATTTCTGAAGTTAGCGTTGACAGTCTACTAATAACACGAATGCGATGTCAGTTGTCGACATTAGTCAGTTGTCGACATTAGTTTGATGAATTGTCATATTAAGAACCACCTCCTCGTGTTACAAGACCTCACGCTCCATGGCTAAGGCTGGGCGTAAAGTTTTGTTATTGGAATTTTCGTTATGATTAATTATGGTAAAACGAGCAATAAGGTGCCCAATATCTGCCCACCACTTATGCAAGTTGCCGTAAGTATTGGAAATTCCAGCAATACTTACATTCTGTTTCTTAATTGTGAAATGAAAAACAAAAAATCGAGTTTATGGCTTCAAGAGCAGCGGAGCCACAGTGTTTAAAGAAGAGAACTGGGTGTGCTTGCCGCGTAAGGCTTGATTGTCGCCTCGAAAGACATGCATAGTTCCCCGGGAGTTCTGCCTGTTGGTCCGCTAGTTCACGCCGTGTACCGCTAATACGCCCGGAATCGAAGAAAAAGTGATTCCTTGGTTTATGTTTGAAGCATTCATTTGTCTGCTACATAGGCTCCAAACAGTAAAAAAGATTTTTGTATATTTGTATGAATTTTCCAAATTTTTAGCGAAGATTTCCTCCTGACATTTGTATCCCATTAATTGCGACAGTGAACACAAACATGAATATCTCAAACAATTTGGTCCTTCAGATGAATTGATTCTTCAGTGGGCGCTATTTTACATGTATATTGGGTTTGCAATTAAATCTCCCATAACCCCCTGTCTTTCGTAAAGGATTCACGCTATTTGGGATTTCATGCAAATTATAACTCACACACGCATGAAAGGCTGTTCCCATCAGAACTTGGTCATTGAATTTGGTCTTCGGGGGCATGATGGAAGCTGCTTTTGCCCCCAGAGTGATTCCCACCTCGAGCCGGATTCCAACCTTTAGCCCCGCCTGATTTGTTTCCACTAAGAAGAAGAAGGAGTAAGAGGACGAGACCTCGATTTCCGGCTCGAGAATTCCAGAACCAGGGCCGTTTCTTTTCGGTGCCCCGTTTAGGTCAGAATACCTTTCGGCCGAAATCACGAAATGTCCTCGAATGTCTCATGAAAATTTGTAATGGCGTAACCATAACGACAACTTTGGAGTCTTGTCCTTTACTCTTCGATTAGGCAAGTGAGTTATTTCTCATGGCTAGGTAGTTACTTCTGAGATTTTCCACACATGTTTCTTGGGATATTTGCCTTATGTGGATTTTCGCGACTAGAGTGCGCTAACCTGCTGGGGTATTGACCTTACACTGACCTCTTTCCGGTGAGCCATGAGAAAAGGGGGGCGGAAATTCAGGCGAGCTGACAAGCTAAAAGCTAGTCCAATAGTACAACTATGCATAACTGCATTGCCGACAAAAAGTCTCTCTTAGGGGTTCTGATTTCTCTTGACTTCCTCTAACTTGGCTTTTAGCTCACGTTATTTATTCTGAGGAGGCTTTGAGCTTTGATCTTGTAAGAGATTTTGGTGTGAATTCTTGTAATTTTTATGCTTTTCAAGATACTCATAAAAGCAGTTTTCACGATGACAAAATTACCTTATTTGTCAAAGCTGGAGCATTGAGTCCCTCTCAGAAGAGGCAGAAGGAAAAACGACAAAAACGGTCACGAAGTGGGTGAAAACCTCGTGGACCAGCCGACCATTGGATCACTCTGCCTACGTCATGTGACTGTTGTCCCGCATTCTTTTCACCAGAGGAACAGTCGCCGAATTTCTTTCAATATTTTTCTTATCGCGGAAGTTTCTATTTGAGCTAAGCGAGCATGTGCATTGGCCCATCTTGTTTAGAGTCTCCCAGTGCAAGAAGCAGAGAAGAAAATCACTTTACCTAACGATTTCTGGGGCGCAAAACGATTCCCGACGTTAGGTTCGACGCTTATTCTACTGTCTTCTTGAAGGCAGTGTTCACTATAAGAATCCCTTTACTGTTTTTTTCTCCCATTCTGAAAGCGGTCCCATTCTAATTCGAATGATGTCTCTGGAATCGTACAAGAAACTTCTGGGAACGGAGTAATGGTTCCTTAAAAATTGAGCTTAGGTAAGCATGGTGGACGAAAGCGTCTGAGGCTTGTAACTTCCGTCTTTTGCAGCCGATGTATGCGAGCTGACCTGAGTAAAGAGAGAAGTTGAGAATGAAGGGAAGAACGGGGCTTTTGATCGGAAACCATCACTCATCTCAATGATCTCGAGCGTTCCATTGTTCACGTTGAGGGGCGGCGTCGGACTTTCCCAAAGCGGCGATGTTCGTTGCTACTTTTCTAAGCTGCTCGCGGGCCCTGGGTAGCTTTTGGTCCCGTTTTTTCGACGCTGTTCTTCTTCTGATAGCCACGAGAAGCGTTTCTGCCTAGGAAAATTCGAGGATGAAGTTTATTGTGAACAGTGCCTTTAAGCACACCAAACAGGCGTAATTAAATATTTCAGAGGTTTCGTTGAGCAGTTTTTCTCCGGAATTCGAGAGTTCTGTGAGGCCTCTTCCCTATTAACCTCTTCTTCGTAGAGTCCTACTTGGCCAATAAAAACATCGAAAACTAGATTACGATTTTTTGTCGCAAACACTGCTCTTACAAGGGACCACTTCTGAACATAAAATGGAGCTTTGAAAAACGGTCTTTTGAGGGTTGTAGTGAAGTTAAAAAAGAAATAATTTGAGATTTTAAAATTTCACTCTGTCCTCACGGGTAGATCACTAACGATCAAAAAAGGAAAGAAACCAGAACGTTGGATTGGGAGGTGACGTAGCACAAATGCATTAGCTAAGCAGTGGGCCTTGGAAATCATCTGAAAAGGTTCTCCTAAAAGTTTGAAGATGAAAACTAGCTAGGTTCTCGAGTTATGACTTATCTTGTTGATCCCTGAACAATGCTCGTTGCCGTATCCAAACCACCGATTACCGTAATGTGATAGTCGAGGTAAATCTGACAGGTGCACACCGTGGCTCAGTCTGTCGGTTAGGCGTTGGATTACGAAGTAAATTGAATGATGGTTTGAAATACTGTGGGATCATTACTGTATTACGGCTGGTAGTAATGACATTTCTATGTGTTCACCTCATTTGTTTTGAGTTTTACAGTGTCTCTTGTTTTTTATACCTCTTTTCTTATATCGCAGAGGTAACGTGATATAAACGGAGAACGGTTCACATCGATATTAGAAACTATAGAAATTCCGAGGTTTCTGACAATTGCTAGAATACTGAGAATACCCTTTACCCTTCTCTCCCCCCACATATGTTACAGAAAAACCGTCCTCACCCGGAGAAACACTTTAGGGGGACTTATTTTGATATATGACGCTGGAAAAAGTTCGGACAAAATGAAACTTCTTGTGGACTTGTTCCTTAATCAGTGATCAATCTTTTTAGAAATATTTGTTGTAAACAGAAGTGGGTTTATTCGAACTACAAAATCTACTGAAGCAACCTAATACTTCAAAGTGCATGGCTCAAAGACTCAAGAACATTGTTTCGTTATCAATTCCCAAATTTGGAGAAGAACAGAACCATTTCTTTTTGAAAAACGCATCTTACAAGATAAATCACTTTTAATCAGCTTGGCCATTCTGGATTAAATGAAGTTTTCTGAAGCCATTTTTGACGTAGAATCCGAATATGCTCTTCGCATTTCTCTGAAAAAACGGAACCACTCTGAAAAAAAGTTACAGGCGTTTTTTCCAAGTCTCGCGACAACGCAAGGGTACCCATCAAGGAATTTTTAGGGTGGTTTAGAGAAAATTTTCCGATTTTTCTCAAAAACTTGTATGTAGGGGTAATCTAGGGTGCTGGAACACGAATCTAGAGATCAAGCCTTCCGAGTTTCTGAGGTTTACTCGTAGTTTACGGTAGAAGTTGTCATGACATAGAGGGCCTAAACCTACCTTAATAATTTGAAAATTGACAAGTGAACATCAAATTCGTATTCAGCACCCTGAATAACCCTGTTCAGAAAATTTTGAGTCAATTCTGAGACTTTGGACCCAACTACCATATGACCCACCAATTGTAATCTACCGTAATCTATCGAAAATCGATAAATCTTGACCTCAGATTCGTTATGAGCACTTTAAAGGCAGTGTTCACGATAAATCTTCAATTTTGAGATTGTTCGCTATATTGATTAAGTGGCCCCGGTAGAAACTAAAATGACGTAGAAATTGAGAAAAAACGGCACCAGAAGTACACACGAAATTCTTAAGCATCAGCCCGCTTCTTAAGTATCATAGGAAAAGTGTTTGTAGTAACAATGAAATCTTTTAGACCCTGCCTTTGCAATGCTCTACTCTCCATCGCTCCGTTCTCTTTTCCTTTAGGGCCTCTAACTAATCCTTGCTTTGCATAAAAATATTCTTCTCATTTTCAATTGACCCGATTCTCCCACACAGTGGCAAACCACCATGAACATAAAGTTTATGGCAGCCGGGCAACTAGTCCTTGTTATAGAATAATGTCACTGAAATACGACGTGTTTTTAAAGCGTTTCTCGCCGTTTCCTTCTGTGATTTTAGTAAACACTAGGAGGCCAGCGCATTGTTTTTATGTGAAAAACACGGGAACGAAAATCATCGTGAACACTGCCTTTTTAAATAGCCTCCGAAAGCGAAAGTTTGAGTCCTAAATTTTTCTTTCTCGACCTTGGAGCCCCCATGAGGTAAGCAAGCTCAAGGCCACTTTTTGGGGGTTCAGAGGTCGTAATGAGGGGGTTCTTTTTCGCCCAAACTCAGCCCCAGGGGATAATTTGGGACGCTTGAACACGAATATGGGGTCCGGTTTCCTGTTTTAGCAAATTTCGTCAGTGTTAGGTGCACTGAATGGCATTTTACCAACCGTAACCCATTACTGTGGTCATTTTTGATCTACCTGTGAGGACTGAGTGAGATTTTAAAATCATAAATTGTTTATTTTTACGCCCTCTACAACCTCTTCAAAAGACATTCGTGTTTTTTGAAACTCCATTTTTTGTTCAGAGTGGTCCCTTGTTAGAGCGATAAAAGTTCGAAGGTGTAGTGAAAATGCACACTTTTGGAGTAATAAAAATCTCAATTTTTGCAGGTTTTCAGTGTCTTTCTTTAATAATTCTCTCCGAATTGTTTTTTTTTTGGCTCTGAAATTTTTTCTGCCGCATCCTGGTGATGCGGGCTATCTAAACCGTATATAATGGTTGCCAGGGCTTGAACTTGGAAAAAAAGTTTGGGTGAGGGTTTTAGTTTGCCTTTATCCCTTGTTTTAGGAGCCAAGTTTACTCTGCTAATTTGCCCGCTTGTGCGGAGCGAACAGCGAAGGAGTAGGGCAAGTGTGAAGAGAGAAGGAGACGCAGCATACGCGCAGACGCACGCGGGATTAACGGAAATAAATTTCCACTCCGAAACAGAAGTGTACAGTACTCAAATGCCGGTAAGTGCGGCGTTGTGTGAGTGTACTGTGTAACGATTCAAAATTCGAAATCCAAAAACTGTTTTGCTCGAATCTTAAACTCCTGAAACTCTTTACACCTCCGAATAGCTCCCCCAACAAGAAGTAAATGGAAAAAGAAAGATATTGAAAAAGGACGCTAAAGACGCGAAAACTCGTTCCCTTCGTGCCTTCTGACTGAACTCCTACTAATGGTATGTAGTGTACATACCTATGCGTAATATTGTAGGGACTAGCTTTTTTTCACGCAATTCTCAGGATTGCCTCTCAGATTCTGGAGACCAATTTTTCCGAATGTTCAAAGCTTATTCGAAAATTCTCAATTCTTCGGTGTCTTTAATAATCCGCCGTTGCCTTGAGGTCACCAAGCTTTCAAATTAAAACACCTAGGAATGAAACTGCAGTGTGTTTTTTTTTTCAAAATCCTAACCAAGTTCAGAAGTACTCGTCCTTACTGAAGCGAAATGCCTGTCTGCAGTTGCGGAAAACCGCTGATGCAGCACGCGGAAAAGAAACATTATGATTCCCAGCTTGATTCCTTCTTTTTACAGGTTTTGTGATTTACGGAGATCTTCAAGGGCGTGGACTGCCCCTCACGCCCCTGCCCCTAGCTTCGGCCTGAGTCGATGCATTCGGCCCCAGAGGAACAGTTTGCCGAAGCTTTAGGGTACTCTTTATCTTGGAAAATTCCAACATTCAAGCATGTGCATTGGACCATCTCATTTTTGAAGAATGCACGGTACAAGAAGCAGAAAAGAAAAGGCAAAACCATTCGTCGTTTGTATTAAGGCGAAAGTCCAGGCAGTGCGGGAAAGTTTTAATCAGTTCTGGCTCCGATATTCGATTTTTTGGGAACTTTTCCCCTACTATCCTTTACTTTCGTGGACTTGCCGGTTTATCTAAAACCACCTAAAACTAGAGAGCGTTTTTTTTTATCGTGGACATTGCCTCTTCGAAATGTCCCCACACTTTGCAAGACGCTGAGTCTATTCTCAAGCTTCAGTATGTCGGTCGTTAAAATGTCCTACCTCATTGAAAGTTCTCACCTTTCAGGCTTGAAATGCCGTCAACCGGTTGTATACTCTCTTGGCTAGTGGCTGGCTATATACGGATTCACTCATGTGATGACTTCTACAAATACGTGTCTGTCTAACTGGCGATTTATTCCCGTCGAGGAACGCAGCAGCAGCACTTTGCAAGTTGATGGAACCTCATAAATTATTCAATTTAATAGTGCCCAGTGAGCTATCTGCGTGGCAATATTCTCTTCGCTCTGCCTTCTCTTAACGCTTTGTGGATTCCATGGTGGCCATCTTCGTGAAAATATTCTTGGTGGGAGGGAGGTTCCCATTCAGCTTAGGGTATTGCAGATAAACCACATACTTGATGGTCAGTTCATAACTTTTATATAAAGCTGAAATGTCTTCGTGTCTAATACCTCACTCGAATTCTATTTTCGACCTGAACACCCTTATGACTCCCTGGAGGTCATCGATGTTTCCTTCCCTAACGAGGGCTAGCCTCTGATCCGTACTGCTGGCCATGTAAATTCGGTTTTTGGCTTGCGGCAGTTAAACTCGTCCGCGAATTGTTTCGCGGGTAATGAAATTTCGTTCTTCTTACTAGCTGCCGCCGTCGTACCGACGACTGGCAGCCGCGAATAACTTTTATTTAGCTTTGCACTCCACCATTAGGGTTTCTATAGTTTTTTCTCACAGAGTTTAGCTGACGTCCGTTGAATAGCCGAAAAACTTGTGTAGTGAATATAGAGTCCCTTCCTGGTTTTGAGCTGTCTCAGTCCGCAACAGCATCTTCTACGCTCTTAAGGTATCATTGAGCGTTTTTCGGCTTCAATCTCCACTTATGGCACCAGATGCCGCAGCTGGGATAAAAAGTGCAACGCTAAGCATCTGAATTCTGTCGGAAGGAGATTGCCCGGCTACGCGTTCCATGAGCGTAGTTGTTCAGCCGTCACGAAGGTGGCATTTTTTCGGAGCTGGTGAGAGTCGATTAGCCGAAAATATTAGGACGAACAGTGAGTAATATCCCTGTCAGCTGTATCCTCGACTAGTGAAAAAGGCTTCTGTCCAAAAAGTACTCTCCATGACGGCCGCTCGACACGCACGCCGTGACCGCCTCAGCGAGCGGACAGTCTCATCGTCATACTCCAAGCAACCCTGGAGAGCTTCTTGGTTTTGATCCTGGAAGGCGCAGAGATTTGACTACCGAGCGACGCTTGCTCATTACATGCGCCAATCTGTTCAATATATGTGAGACGGACTTTTTAACTCTAAGGCGAACATTACGCTTTTGTTTAAGTTGTTTGCCCTTAGCATTATTTTGGAATTGTTATGTTTAATAGGATTTGAGACTAGAAACCCCTGACTTCTGAATAGTAGGAAGATCCCTCTTTTTCCGGGCCCTAGTTGCTGTAGAGGGTGATACACGAAAGGTATGGAAGGCTATATGTGATTTCGATGGATAAGAAGATACAGATGGGATATATAGGCCTTCTCCTCAGGAATAAATGAACTTTTCTACCTCTCAACTGTTCTAGTTTATTGGCTGGTTAGTGTTACCCTAATTCCGGAATGGAATTAGTTTTGTTCCTTGCGTGCGTGTACAGCGAGTGGAGAAGGACAGCGAGAGAGTGTGTGAGAGAAGGAGAGGCAGCATACGCGCTCACACGCACGCGATGGACCCGAAATAGTTTCGTTTCAAAATAGAGGGTATATTTAGGGTTAAAAACTTCCTGTGTGGACCTTGACATTGCTTGGCCTTTTAACTCAGGCAAACACGCAACCCTGCGTACAGCCACCCAATATTGCAGACTAGAACCTTTTTGGACATTTGATTTGAATTCCATTGTCCGATGTTCTGCTCTTTCTATCGCAAAATTTAGTGCAAAAACCTCTTTGTCTATTCCTCTTCTAATTGCAGTGCTGCTGAACAAAATTTTTGTGGAAACAAATTTGCCCCCTGAAAAATAATCAGCTGGTGGATCTTGGCAAATCTACAACCGGGTGGGTCCTGCAAAGACACATTGCGCGGCGCAGCATTCTTTTTTCTGTATGTCTTATATGGGTACTTCCGGCACCGATGAAGTATACTCTATTTTGAATTGAAATTCACTGGCGCTGTCAATCGCTTTGCGTTCCTGCGCGCGTGTGCTGTGTTTCCTTTTCTCCACGCTTCGCTGTCTCTCTCCTCGCTCCGCACACGTACCGCGAAGGAACAAGCCAAACTTTGCCTTTGAAATAGAGGACCTAAATGAGAAGACCGTCCGAGGAAAACGTCTTCTTTATTACTTTCTTTGCTCCCTAATCTGATTGTCTGAAATCGCGAGTTGTGGGCCTTATATATAGTGAAATAATTCTAGACTCAGAACAAATTTCATTCTTCTGGCATCGGAGAAAAATTCGACCTACCACAAACTAGCATGTTGGAACCATATTCATTTACAACTGACTCTGGACGTTTGTGTCCTTTTCATTTTCTTTTCTTCGCTTTATTTGTGTTACTTTTTATTCCCATTCAATGCACTTGATCTTTTTTTGCCACCCTTCTTCAATGTAGGCTCCTTTATCGGACTTTTTTTCCTCGAAGGTACTACCGTGTATCAGTATCAAAAAAGCTGCCTTTCCCAACAGAACTTCTTGTAAGAGTTTGCTTAAAGGCAGTGTTCACGATGAAAACGTTATTGAAAAAACCACAAAATCCGCTTAGATTAAAAACAGCTGAAAAACTGTGAAGGTAGCAGCGGTGAAAAACGGGCTTATTAGGAGTTTCTAGGGCGCGAAGACGCCACTTCGTGCACACGTGCACAGCGCCGACCAAAAGATCGTGCCGTCTCATGCCGAGCGGGTCAAAAATCATCGACATTCAGAGGAATGAATAAAATGCAAATTTACCTAATAAAACAGTTGAACAATGAAAGAAAGCACTCCAGTCAATGTTTTAACTAGATGTGTACATAAATCTGAAGGTTCATTGATTGAAATTCACTTGGGCCAGCTGATGTCCTTGATATAAGAGGTCATCGATGCCGATGAGGTGGAGGGCTCGTCCACCATCAAAAGACAAGAAAGTTCAGGCTTCAAAATTAGCCCAAAAACAAAGTGGTCTTTTTCGCGATTTTTTTCTTAGGGTCCTACTACTCGAGACTCAGAAAAGGGTTTAGAGAGAAAAAGACGACAGGCATATTCGATCGCGACCACTGCCTTTAAAAAGAGCACGAAAGACGCGTTTTGAGCAAAAAATAGGCCTCTCTCTGGTTTACGTTGATTCTAGAAAGCGTGGAGGAATTGACCGCTACAAAGGATGATACCTATCAGTGCAATGAAGCGATCAGCTCACTTATCAGCACTTCCTTCCACTCTGATCATTTCCTATAATCTGAGTCTTCATTTGTCTGTTTCGAGGGACGTGTCTGGGGCACCAAAACGCTTGTTTGCAGCCGTTATTTTGCTGCCCTCCTGGCTCGCTTTTCTTCACCGTGCTTTTCTAACACTGGGAGCCTCCAGGATCCTTTCTCTCTCGCCTATCATTTCACTGTGGAAAATCAACGAGTATGATCACTGTGAACGCTGCCTTTGAAATTAAAGGCACCATTTGCATAAGAAGCCGTTTTTTTTTTTAGGTTTTTGAGTACGCAAGCACTAGAGGTACAAACAGGGTGGTAGCTGCAGCTAAGAAGCCCACAGGACTTCTCTAGCTGAAAAAATTATTTCAAAACCTTCCAATCCTTTGCTTTCCTCCGCCCTCCTCCGTTGATTTCCTGTCGTGTTCTGTGTACTAATACGTCAGCTGCTTTTTCTTAACCGTCTTAAGTACCACGTTCAGGAAGTTTTGCCCTTGGAGCTTCAAGTGGTTTTGCGTAAATGGCATTCTCCTTGTAAACGGATTTTTTCTCCCGTATTTTTTCTACCAGAAGCTGCTTCTGAAATAAGAAGCTTCAGTGTATACCGATGTTAGGTTTTCCCGAGTGTGTATGTTCGGATGTTAGTTTTCCGGACACTGATTGTTTGCACCTGGGACACCAGATCGTTTGCACTCTGACACGTTTTCATGCTAGATGACTGATAGGAACTGGTGACGGATCTTCAATTTTAACCAACTCAACTTCAAAACATATACGCGCGAAAGCTTCGCTGGTGTGATCTATCAAGACCCAAGTTAATCTAATGGAATTCAGCCCGAAAAATAGAAATTGGTTTTTTAGCGCAAACGATGCCTTGTGTGGTAAAAATTCATGTGTATTTTCATCAACTTTAAGCTTCCATATTATCTTTTTTCGGGATTCCGAATCCGCAGCCTTGCTGCAGACTTTTCAACCCATCAGCCTAGCATTATGATTTTCTATCCCATATGGGAGAGAAATTCCATAGATGGTCAATTGAATACAAAGTACAAGAGGTAGCGAAATGAATATTCTTCACCGTAAGTTATTACCCATTCCTCTCTTGTGTAATCTATTTTCACTGAAAATTTCCCACCTTTCTGTAATGAGTTTCTGAATTGTTACGTGCTCAAGTACGATCATGAGGCGTACATAGTCGGCACGGGATCTCAGTCGATACCTTTTGCGCTCCCTATGGAAGGCTGGCGCAACCGGTGCCATGCTATAACATAGATGCACCCGTTTGGCGCCAATTCCTTAATGGGAACGCAAAGTATCAGTAGGATCCATGTCGGCTGTATGTGTTTCTCAGAGATATCCGATTTTTTCCGTTGGTTAACACTAATTTATAAACTGGTTGGTTTGGACCAGAGATGGCCAGTATCACCTGTCCGTTGTATCTGTTCATCCTGCTGTCCACAGGTTTCGGTCATCCAGCCATTCTCGGATGACAAATAAAAGCGGATAATAATCGACCTGAAATTCCTCCTCCGCATGTTTCTGGGTTCTTACAAGGAAAGGTCATTTGGAGAAGAGAAAGTTGCCGTTTAAAACAAAATACACATTTTTTGAATCAGTTTTTGACGAAAAAATTCAAATTCTGCTTCCTATAACTGCGTTTCATTTCTGTGAACGGAGTTGTAGGCGTTTATTGGGATGAATAACCATAGTTAAAGCTGTCATTATGCCTACTGTAATCTGTAGCTTAAAGGTCATCGATAAAAAACGCGTTTTCTAGTTTTCCGTGTTTTTTGTGTAGGCATGTTCCCCATGATTGAACCTCGCTTCTTCGAATATCAGGGAAAAAACTTTAAAGGCAGTGAGGTCGGAAGGCACAAACATGAAGTTCTCGTCTTCTTTTCCTCGCCCAGTCATCTAAACCCTTTCTGGGTATAGAGTAGGTAGAACTTATAAGAAAAAATCGCGAAAGGTTACGGCACGAACTCTTTATGCCAAATTTGAAGCCTGAACTTTCTTGTCCTTTGATGACAGTGGACGAGGCATACCCATCATCGGCATCGATGATCTCTATTATCAAGAACATCAGCTGGCTTGAAATTGAATTTCAATCAATGAATCTTTGGATATATGTGTACACATCTAGTCAAAACATTGACTGAAGTGCTTTGCTTCATGAAGTTCAACTGTTTTAATAGGTAAGTTTGCCTTTATTTCTTCCCTAGAATGTCGATGATTTCGACTGCTTGACAAATGAGATCAGGATCTTCTGTGCACGTGCACGAACTTCGGAATTTTAGGATCTTAATAACTCAATTTTAGCCCGTTTTTCACCGCCCTAACTTCATAGTTTTTGAGCGCTGCTTTGATCTCAAGCTGATTTTCTGTAGTTTTTCTGATAACGTTTTCACTGTGTGACCCACTGCCTTCAAGATAACCTATCAAAATATTTACTTACGCCTGTTGGTAGTGCTTTGTGCACTGCGGACAAAACGTCAAACCAAACGTCGCAAAATGTTTTTGAGCTTTGAAATTCTTGGACGAATGACTTCTTTGTTTTCTGTTTCCTGTACCGAAAACTCTCAAAGAATAGGATGGCTCGATCCACTGGGCCTCGGATGTTAGAATCCTTCATGACAAAAGAGTATTCCGAAATTCGGGCCTCAAAGAAAGAAAATTGTTACATGACGTCGGCGGTGTTACTCCAACAGGTTGGCTGAACATCGCGGTTTTCACCTAATTTGTGGACTTTCGTTTCCGTCAAAAAAACGTGCAGTTTTTTTCCTGCACGTCGTCAACACTTCCTTTCAACCTTTTTCCCAAAACCTGCATTGACGTCAAAATCGTGTACAGTGGAAAATTCAGTGTAAGATTCACCTCTAATGTTTAACAGGAGGTTTTATCAAAGCCAGCCCTAGACGAAGTTTGTGTAATAAAATTTGACCTCCGGTGTCTAAACAGTAGAAATGTGTCTCGAGAATCGCCTGCGGTTATTCGTATGTGCTGAACTATGGCTACGCAACCCTTGTAAAGGTTATAAGACCGCGGAAACTTCCTCATGAGTTCTACGCGTGCTGGGTGCGGAGCGGAGGTTAGAGACAGTGTGAGAGCGCAGCGACGTGACGGAGGGAGCAGAATCGCGCACGCCGCTGTTTCGCGTCAGCGGGCCGTGCGAATTACGACGTATTTTACAAAGGATACATCATTCTTTTTTTGATTCGTTATCGCTTACTCCGTTTATCAACACATCGGCTCCTTTTCAGAAAACCGTTTCTTTCATATTTTATCCGTTCTCTGAGTCCCTGGAAATTTACTTTGGAAATAGAGGGTTCTTGGACCAAATCCCTTACATACTTTCTAATATCTCCTGCTAACGAGGGATAGCCTACTGCATCGGTCTGTAGGCCTACTGCATCGGTCTGTGGTCGAGTTAGGCTACTAGATCTATAGATCTCAGTGACTTACTGCTGATTAACCTGTCGAAGTGCGAAGTGATTGATTGGGCCTCCAGGTGGTTGAGTTAGCAGTGACAGAGTTTGAGTGTGTCATGGCTGCAGCTATTCCAGTAATTATTCAGGATGTATAAGATGCTATCACCGCAATAAGCATAAAGTTCGCCTAGCACATGATGTATTACATAAATAGTAGCCCTCATCAAATTCCTCAGGTGGCTGGAGATAATCATCTTAGCCGTCGGGGACATGTGATACGTAAGTGTGTGGAGCGACCCATAAGTGTATGGAGAATAAGGGCTTATACACCTGGCAAAGGAAACCCTCAATTAGTCAATCTCGCCTCCGGACACACATTTTCTATGCTCTTCCGCCAGATGTGGCTGGGCCCGTCCAGTCACCTATATTTTGGCTCCCCGTATGATGATTCCCGTGCCAATCATTGGCCCTTTGTTTGCTACATAGGTGCTTTACGTCGCCGCTTTAATGAGTCATTGATCTCGTGAACTCTTTTCTTTGCCACATTTTGCTGGAATGAAAATTCGTATTCTGCCGGAAGAATTTGGCCTTTTGTTTCTGCAGGCGAGAGTTCCTATATGTATATTTTTCTGGAAGAAGCTGATAATCCCGTAATCCTGCTGTGGATTAGCTGTTAATCTGATAGGGACCTGCAAGTCCTCGATTTGGTCTTAACCTGAAACACCAAAACGCCTTCTACTGAACCTATATATTTTGTTGGAACTGGCAAAAAGTGGGTATTCAGCTGGACTTTGGGTATGGAAAAATTCTTTCAAATCCTCATAAACTATGTGAGAGTCAAATTTGACGAAGCTTAAGGCCCTGTCAGTGGCCATTTGGGCGCTGGATCCCCTCTACCCGTCATCAGGGGATTCATATGGATCCTGGACTGGCTGAGGTACCATATGGCATGGTAGTCTCCATCTATCAATGCAGTGCGGGATTTCTCAAGTGACGCTACTCGATACACAACTTTAGGTTGACTACGTTTATGATCTGATACACTGCCGCACTCCTAGGATTCGGTCAGGGAAGGCACACGGAAGCCGGCGTTTTCGAGTTCTTTTTACCGTCTTCCTTGAAAATAAATTGGCGGTTCCTATTCGTCGCCGACGATTTCCGCTTATTCCTGGAATTAAAACTTTAACAAAACGATAGTAATATAAACAAACGTGTAGAGTTTACATAAGACCCAAAACTGTTGAAAAATGTGATAAATAGTGAAAATCATTGAAGAATGAAGGGAAACAGCACCATGATTGGCTGATGACGGGCGGGCGCGGAAGTTCGCACAAAACCGATGCGTAGCGTGCTCGCGCAGCGTGAGTCTCGCAAACGACACGCACTACATTTAACCCCGAACCAGAGGACAGTTAGCAGTAAATTCTTTACATACGATCGGCACCGAATCGCACTTTATTCTTTGCGGTTCCTTTATTGTCCGTTGGCGCAAACTTCCGGTAAGGTGGTATGGCGTATGCGCACCGTGTTTGCGCCAACGCATCAATGAGAAACCCAAAGCCTTCAGGGGCTATCCGGGCCGACTGTCTGGATAGCTCTGAAAGTATTTCCTGTCAGCCCATTCTCGAGGTCGATTATCTTAGGACTCCACCCTTCTGAGGTTCAGCTTCTTTCTCTACACTTCTCCTGGTCTTTGATATTCCCAGAGATCGCACTACCATGAACGTCCGTCTTTCCTGCGACCCATGTCATTCCTTTCTTGGCATTATAGATAATATGGATTTGGTTCCTCGGCGAACCAGAGCCACCCTGTGGAATTTTAGTTCCTTCCAAATCTGTTTCCGTAATTACATTGTAGAGTCCACACATCGATGTGTACTCATTTTCAGTCAATTGCACTATTCGGCATTTTATTTCGGTCATGTTCAGGATGAAAGGGTTTTTTCTAAACAGAGACAAATTTTCAATCTTCACTTCTCTCTTCATTTAAATGATTTTTTTTTTTCGGAACAGAGAGTAGAACTGGCATGATTAAGAATGAATATCAACTGTTATAATTGAATGTATGATAAAAATATTTGAGATTTTTTGACTTAAATAGAAAATAATTAGATATGAGTTGTTTCGCTGCCCTACTTTCAAGCTCCAGTTCAATACAGTTTGTTATATGGAAACCCTGGAACTCTTGACCAACTACTATGCACCACCCAGTACACACTGAGCGGTGATTTTTGTTTGCCACCAAGCCTATCCTAGTTAAAGTTTCATAAGGTTTTTCATGACTATACGAGGCGAGAAAATTAATCAGCCCCGAAAGGAACGGATCGGACAGGATAGAACGGCTGAGAAGGATTGGTGCTGTCGTCGCCATGTCCAGACGGCTGAATGACAAAGCGACGACAGCTATTCGACCAAACTTCAAAGTGACATCTCCGAGTACCGTGGAAAAGATTCCCTGAGGACCTCAATGATATGCTAGTGCTTAGGAGGATTTGGCAACAACGAAGAGGAGTCAGGAAAGGGCAAGTGGGAGCAGTATGAAAGATTTTTGTGTTTTGTGGCTGTTCAAAAATTGAAAAAAACATTTGGTTTTCATAAAAATCTTTTCTTTCACAGTGAATAATTGAACTGGGGTTTGCATATTTCCTGAAATCATTCAACTGGCTCTCTCCGATGTTTGCTAATCAGCACTGTCATTTGTTTACTTTGCTCTTAACTGTATCGACCAGCTCTTTCTTCTGTTGGTGACTATTGCTGATGGAAAAGCCTATCAGTTTCTGATCTTCTTTTTGGCTAGGGAAGCTCCTTAACCTCTTCAATGTACCTTAGAAAAACAGCCGCCCAGATTTTAAAAATTGAAGATTTCTGAAAATTCTAAAAATTAAGGAATGAAAATGAACTGGACTGCTCCCATTTCAAACTCTGTTGTTAGGGCTGTCCTTGCACTTCTTGGAAAAATTCCAAAAGGAAATGTGGTTCAAGACACTGGACCTATACCATAGAGAGTCAACTACCGTCCTTCAAAAAATTGCATTACCTTAGTTACGATATTCGATTAATGATCTTGCACAACTGTGATTACTTTGCGGTGTGACTTTCGCCGCAGCAACTGCCCTGATTAGAAGGGTTTCTGAGGTGATGGGGTGGGAAATGGCTGTTGGCAGAGGTGACACCCTGAAACCCTACCCTCGAGAGCAGCCAGGTTTGTACCGCTCGACCACCTGATCACAGTCGGACATAGAATTTCTGGCCTCTATTCTTCTAAGGACTGGAAATCATTTTCGTTTCCTCCGTTTTCCTCCTGTTTTATCAATTTCCTAATATTTCTGGGAATTTTTTAGCGAAGCCGGCTTTATAGTTGCATTTAATTTTCAACCGAAAACTTTTTGTTTCTTCGTCATGGAAAAGTTGGGTTAAATGCGAGAGATTGAGCATAAACAGAAAATGGGGAAAACGGTAACTTACTGCACGTTTACCGTAACCGATTGGCGTTTCAGATCAGTAGGAAACCTTATCGTATGTTTCCCTGAGTACATTTTTTGAGAATTTCGATATGAGGTTGAGGTAATTTCTGATGGACTTAATGCCTATTGATCGTAATTTCCTGCTCTCCTTCGGAAGTTTAAGAACTGACAAATGATGTGGAATCATCACCCCGATGACGCATCCGTTCAAGGATTCAATCGAATCGGAGACTACAATTGAAGTACCGTATGCTTACCAAAAACGTACGAAAATAAAAGCTAGAAATAGACCTTACACATTATTCCTATCCACCATTCTGAAAAAACTCTTTGACAACGTTTTAGCTTAAAGGAAACTTTTTTCAAGCTTTCTGCTTGCGCTGTGCGAAATGGTCCTTAGTGTAAGTTGTCTTGAGTTGACTACATATCTCGTCCTCGGCTATATCCTTTTCATTTATTTGAGCACTTGGTACCGAGAAATCGTTTTGCATTTTTTCATATTTTTTTGCATTCTCTGTATCGAAGGATTTCTAGTCGAACCTTTTCTCTCCGAAACACGGGGGAGTTATGGTCTGTCATCTAACATTAAAAAGCAGGGCTCGCAATAAGAATGGCTTTCGTGCGATTCACATAGGAAGGTAGATCTGACCATCACAACAGTGGAAATAAATGAAGGCCATTTGAAAGAAATACGAGAAAGAGATACCAAATTGGCACAGTTAATTGTAGGTGTCCTCCCGCCTCCAAGTAAAACCAGTTCTCACCAGCCATCTAGCACGAGTGAACAGAAGCTGCCATGTCAGGCGCCAACGACCTGGTATTGAAAACTTCTTCTCGAAATTTCCACGATCCAAACTTGAACAGTGAAAACTTCTTATTTTTTGGTTTGTGGGAGGCTTCTTCGCTATTTTCCTGTTCAGCGAGGGCTCACTACCCGTTCAAGAGCATTGAAAAATAAGACCTTGCTGTTCTTCACGCGTTCGATGTCCTCAGATGTAGAAAGTTTCGAAACTGATTATGGCGCGCACATGCAATAGTGCTAACTTTACAGACATTTGGGAGTTACTTTTGTTCTTTGTTACTGCGGAACTTTATGTTTTTTGTCATATTAATTTACTAGATAGTCACAACTATGAAAAAAAAATACATGGAAATGTTCTGTGTGGCTCATCGTTTTCTGCGTGAGGTGCGATGCTTTCAAGGCTTTGTTATTCTAATGTTTTTGGATCAGAGATAAGCGGATCAAATTGCTTGAGGCATTTATGTAGGTAACTGGATTTGGATACAGGGTATGGAATTCCCAAAAATTCAAGTTCACTTTTCAACATCAGATTGGACGTTTTCCAAATACTTTACCTCCAAACTAAAAGCTGTTGGACATGTTCATACCATACATTCTGGCTTGGCAAAGTTTCGATTTCCGTTCAGAAAATGGCCAGCATAATCTAAAACTTTTGTATACGGATGCGTTCAAAGTGCATGAAATTTGATTTGATGGCGAGTACATACTCGAAGACTCTCTGAAGTTTCTGAACAAAACCCCTCGTTCCATAGGCAGCAAAACAGAACTTCTTCCAATTCCAGATGTACTTATCATGTAGACCATTCGGGGCTAATCCATCTCTTGCATTGACGGTCGCCTTTTTTCCCCATTCTGCCCGAAAGTACTCATGTTCGCGGCTGAGCGAATTCGATAGCTGAATTGATTAGTGGCGGAGCAGGGATCCGGAAATTCAATCATACGCTTATTTTATACGACCAAATGGCTATGACAAGTCCGGAATATGGCACTGCTGGCGGAGGAATAAAATGCGGCCGACGCTGAAAGCGAAACGACTTCGGCTATTAGATGGCTATTCAGCTTTTTTAAAGCAATTTTCCCATGAAAACCTTAGTGCTTCCTCATTATTGCCTTTGTTGGAATCGTGCAGGGGGTAGAGAACTTTACCCGGTGTACTTACGGCAGTTTAGTGTTTGTAGGTTTTTCTTCGTTTTTTTAAGAGAAAGTTGGGTATATTAAAATACGCATAGCTTCAGCTAATAGCAGAGTAACACCAAGGTGAATCATGTATGCCCTAAACTGCAGGATTTTGGCATGTCTCTGGCACTATGTGTTTCCTTAACACTGAAACCTGCTAATGCCTCTTATATGTTTGTCTTAATGTGTTCAAAACGTACAGTTGAGGGTGAAACGCATGTTTAAACGCCTATTCTTCACCACGGTGTTACTCTGCTATTTATTGGCAACTCTCTGTGGAGTATTGGGACTACGCGACGTACATAGAGGAGCACATCGGCGGTGTGTCTTGAATGTCTAACAAAGCTATTCTTTTCCCAAAAGGTCTTAGCCGGTGGCTAGTCTTGTTTACTGCCACTGTATATCACTATAGATACGTAATAATGGTCACAATATTTCTTCGGCAGTCGTGACGTTTACCACCGATTTTAACGCCAGAGATAATTTGCTGAGGCTCAAATTTACGACCGCGTCATCATCTGCCTCTGCGTCCACCGACCACCGGCCACACCCCAGAGCTCAAAAAGAATAAACTTCGAGAGTCAGTGGTTTTCTGAGATCTAGTAGCTCGATATCACTATTAAAGTGTATTTTGAACGCCTTTACATGTCTCCGCATACACATAGTAGAGAATTGAGATTGTGCTAGGATCTCGAGAAAATGTTCATCGGGACTTAATCTCGGCCTAGACATTTTTGCGTGTCGAGTACCAAGAGCAGTCTTGAAAAAGCAAAGGGGGCCGACCTGAAGCAACTGAAAATCTTCGTTGTTAACCCCAATTTTAGAGTTCCAACCTTAGAATGTTCTGGAGACCATGCAAATCAAGGTTAGCGGAGTCCCCTCTTCCTGTGCAATTCGCAGTTTTTGCGCATTTTTGGTCTTCCTGCACTCCGCATCTAAAAAACCGCAAACGGGCTGTGCAATATCGGATCAAATAAAGCAGAAAAAAGGTATTCATCAGTAACAAGTTAGTCCACCTTTTTCACCCGTTGTCAGGCGTGTGGCGCCTGAATTCTAAATCTAGAATTTTTTTCCGTGAAAACCATTAGCTTGAATTTCTGAGCTTTCATATTTTTGTCTCCTTCATCTCTGACGCGAGTGTGTCGCAATAGACTGCCTTTTACACATGCTCTGCGAGCTCTAAGGCGGGAACGGCATACTATCCCCAACCAGTTATGCGCGACAGTGCATATCAAGTTGATATCGGTTTTCGGTCGATATTGATGGAAAACATTGCGGTCGCGTCGCTCGTCGCCTGGGAAGTGTGATCCCAGCCCTAACTTCATCTCCATTCCACTTGGGATTCATAAAACCCGATTCGCTGACATTGTCTCGCTATTGATGAGACAGACGACCTGATTGTGTGGATAGGTATCATTCATTCAGAGCTGTCTATTCTTCCATTCTCAGAAATCAAGCAAAGAGAGGAAGCGACCCTATTCTGATTCAACTAATAACCGCGCTGTATTCGTTGTTTTGTTTTTCTTTGGCCATAACTGTTATGCAAGGTACCAGACAGTCTGTACTACCCAGAAATTTCATGGAGTTAAATTCTAAGAAGAACACTGCCTTCAAAGGCAGTGTTCGAATAGATGGGAAAAAGTGTTACCCGTTTCTTTGGTTCCTCTTACAAGAGTAAGCACGGAAGTAGCCGACATGAAACGACCAGGAAGTGGATAAAAATCTCGTGGACCAGCCGACCCATTGGATCACCCTGCCGCCGTCAATTAACACTTCTCCACCGTTAGTTTCACCAAAAGGAACAGCTGCCGAATTTTGAAAGTCTTGGTGGCGAAAGCTTGTAATATCCAAGCATGTGCATTGGAACAAGGATTTTCTGCACAAGAAATAAAAGCAATGTAGAGTAATCAACAAATTCTCTAGGCGCAAAGCCATTCCCGACGTTTGGATTGTGAAAAGCCCTCACCGAACAGGTGTTTAAATATTTTAGAGATTTTTTAAACAGTTTTCTCTCCGATATTTAAGAGTTTTGTGGAAACTTTTTCCTGTTATCCTCCACTTCGTGGAGTTGCGTACACAAAAACATCGAAACTAGGGTACGTTTTTTATCGTCAACACTACCTCTAAAGGCACGGTAAAAGCAAAAAAATTTTTCTCTTTGTCTGCTCATCTTCCGAGAGTATAGCGCGGTTGTCAGCAAGGTTTCAGGTAAAATCCCTTGAAAGCTTCTAACAGGAGAAAGCGGAGTTGAACTCTTTGCACGTGTTGCCTATAGTGAGTTCAGCAACTCCTACGCTCACGTCTTCCACTGTGGAGCAGTACTCGGACATACCCTGACGTTTGCCCCCTTATTTTGGCCAATTGAGGCTTTGCGCTTGGCTGAGTTTCTACATAAAATCCGTCCGAAAAAGACGGATGCGGTCGGCGTGCGTGTCAAGCGGCTGTTGCGAAGGTGTTTTCCGGACCTTGAAATCGATTAGCAGCATTATTCGACTAATAATGAATAATATCCTTATCAGCTGTTCGCAGCCATGGGAATGCTCGTGCGTGATAGTCGCCGCGATGGCCGCTGAATACGCACGCCAATCGCATGGACAGGCAGTCGCATTAGGACTTCACATCTACCGGATACTTACCTGCTTACTGACTTGTCTGTTTTGTCAATGGAATGCATCATAATAATGAAGTAATTCCCCCGAAAAAGGACGGCATATAAAGTCTGTGCGAATGAATCCTTCCGCCCGCGCGGTCGGCGTGTGTGTTGAGCGGCCGTTACGAAGGCATTTTCCGGACGAGCCTGCCGAACACTGAGATATAGCTGACTACGAAATTGTTTACTATTCGTCTGATAATCCAGCTAATCGATTCACAGATCCGAAAAATACCTTCGCGATGGCAGATCAACATGCCCGCTGACCGCGTGGACGGACAGTCTCATTTGGACAGTCTTTTCTAGGTACCTATGTAATCACCACGAAGCACTAACCCGCCCAGTCACGTTTAATTTTAGAGTTTTTTTTTTCGGAGAAGCGACCTCAGAAATTTCGTTCTGAAATCGTTAGGTTAGGATGAATCTGATCAACTGTGTCATTTCATACTCAGTCATTCACTCGTAACATAAGAATGAAGGCAACTTCTCCTTAGGTATAATTTGAAAATGATTGGGCGTCATCTGATCTAGTCCCTGTCACTGACTAATAGCTAGCCACCTACACTTCTTCACTCACGAATGTATCCGCAGGCCGATCTCCAGTTCTGCAGTCAACAATTACGTGCCGAGCTTTTTTTCCGGGCAAATCCCCAAGGGAGCAGCCAGGTGGCAACACTGGATAAGTCCAATTTTGGAAATTGTGTGGGGCCGTCTATCTCGCGCCATTTCACCTCCACGGCGGAATTATTCAGGTCCGTTTGCGCCTGTCTGGCCGACCCATTATGTCGACTTGCAAATTACCCAATAACCAACAAGTTGCCCTTTGGTACATAGTGTTCGCCGTGCGTCGCCGCAAACTTGCCCTACTGCTTGACATTTGTCAATAGATGGCACACTCACATGCTTTATTATTCCGAATGTCTCCCCTTTGGAGCAGGCGAATAGATGAACTTTTACTTTTCTTCATTCCTGACTGATCTCAAGCTGTCCGCAAATGCACCGAATCTAGAAAAAATCTCATAAGTTGCTGTCTGCGCTGCCTTCCCTCTGCAGCTGCCCGGCGATGACCTTCTTGTGGACTAAAGAGCGCTTTTCGAAAGGGCAAAGATACTCCGCAGCTCAGCCATCCGATTAACAAGCATTCTTCTATCGCATACTAATTCCGTTCGAGACCGCCGGCGACACCGCGACTTTTCGCCGCGCAATCAACTCACAAGGTTTCCAGTAGTGGCTACTATTTGCGCATATGGCTTACCCGAAATAACTGTGAACTTGAACACCTTTCGTTAAAATACAACTTTGCGAATTCCGGAGGTCGAAAAAGAAAATTTAAAGGCAGTGTTCACGATAAAAAAATGTGTTTCAGTTTCCACTAGGAATGGGTAGTGGAGGGGCACACTGTATCGCTGACTTCAAAAGAACGCATGAAAACAAGCCAGGAAAAGCTCCAAGAGCCCTCGGAAGTTGCCACTTCGAGCGCAAGGCAAAACCCCGAAAGCGCATCACACGCCCACCCACGTGAACAAATGAATGCTCGAAATCGTCAGATGAGCGATGATTTCCAATCATTAGCCCGTTCTTCCCTTCATTCTCAGCTTCTCTCTTCACTCAGGTCAGCTCGCATAGATCGGCTGCAAGACGTAAGTTACAAGCCTCGGACAACTCGTCCACCATTTTCCTTAGCTCAATCTTTGAGGGACCATAACTCCGTTCACAAAAGGTTTCGAACGACTTCAGAGACATCATTAGAATCAACATGGGGCGTTTTTAAGATAGGTGGGAAAACAGAAAAACGATTTTCATCGTGAAAACTGCCTTTAATATAAAGAGTACGACTCGGTTTACTCAAACCTTAGTATGATGCGCCGTGCATTCACCCCGTAGCCGTAGGGCTTAAAGGCACACTTCAACCTCAGAGTTAATTTTTGATATCTTGGTCCGGTCGCCCTCTACAGTAACTCCAGCCAAGCGCGAAATCTCAATTCGCTCAAATAAGCGAGAAAAAGCTAGGAAAAAGTCGACCACGCTCTCTTTGAAAGAAAAAATGGGCAACTCCGACTGGCAGTTTTCCGACCTCCATAGAGAAGTGACGCGCGAATGATTTTATTCAAAATCTATGTTCTTGCTTTATTTTCGGTCTGGATTTATATTGTGACCTGCTTCAGAATGATGGCTGCGCGATTAACGAGAAAATACAATATCGAGACAACTCGTCCACGAACTTCTACCAGTTCAAATGCAAAACTTTTTGAAGAGCCGTAACTAAGTTCGTAGTGAGTTCTGTGCGATTCTAGAGACACCATTGTGATCAGCGTGAAATTCTCTCCAAAATAGGAAAACCGAAAAATTAATTCTGAGCCAGGACTGTGGCTTTAAGCGCGTTTTGGTCTTATAAAGACTAACGGGATGGACGATTTGTAAGACAATGTTCTTACATTCCCAGATGATTTTGATCCCAATTCCCTGACCCTGAAGCTTCAGAAAGTCTGGTTGAACTTGGGCGAGGATCGAAGCCGACCGCGTGCAACGTAAACAGCGCTTCATTCCCGGCGAAAAAAATCTTCCCAAAATCTAAGGTCCGAAGGATAGGATATACCGCTACTGTGTCTCTAGCTGTCTCCCTAGTTCATTTATGTACAAGCATGACCATTCGGTTACTGATCGTCAGCAACGGCGTTTTGTATTTCAACATCGTACATTTGACGAATATTTCATGGTGGGACCCAAAATTTTCTACTTCATGGCATTTCAACGTACGTTTTCGCATGATCCTTCTGCTTCATTGGTGTTTTACCTCCTTTTTCCTTTCAAACAATGCGCCAGAATCCATCGAAATCAATGGCAGCTTCTATATGAGGATGACAGAATCAGCCCTATTTGGCCTGATGCTGTAGGATCCTTGTTCCGATGTCAGAGGAACTCTCACCGATTTCGTAATGAAAGTCAACTGTTGCCTCGTCTTCAAATTAACACAGTGTTTCTTGACTGCATGTACCTTATTTTTCGCTTTCAACTATACTGATTTTTCTCAAGCAGGTTTCTGAATTATTTTCGAGCCCCAGAGGAAAAAATCGTGAGTACTCATAAGTTCCAGTGGACAGCGTCATTCGTAATGATTCACTTTTTGCACCCGATTCTTAATCAACCATTTAGTTTCTTCTAGAGCTGCCTGTATTTTGATTTTGAGGCCTGTGTGGTGTCCGTTTTTGCAATCAATCTCTATCTTATGTTCTGTTGTTTCTACAATGGTGCATTAAACAAATGTTTTCCGCATAAAATATTTTGTATGCTCCCCACATTCTTAATTGGCTGTGGCTTTGAAGTTAGCTCTTCAGTTACAATACAACAGATTCATTCATTTTCGGATACCCATACGAATGAATCGGACCAGGGATGAACGGAAATCCGCGTTTCGCGCTCCTAGTCCCGCAGTTCCGCGCGTTCTAAGGCGTGTCGAACCCGATTTCTGGAACGCGAGAAAAAATGTTGTGTCGAAACCCGAATACCGATTTCCGAAATTGAATAATTCTATCTCTCTCAGCCCTAATTCGGATGGCGATTTAAAACTCGCTTTGCTGAAATCGCGGTTTGGCATCAATCTGAGATCTGACTCTCTAAAAAAACGTTGAATCCGTATGACTCAAAGCCTGAATCATCGAAAATATTTTGAATCCGGATGCTTCGAATTCAGATTATTCGAAAAGCGTCGGTTCGAATCTAATTTATATTGTTTACCTACATATTGTTCAAATGTTGTGTGCAAACTCTTTCCATGCGCCAAAACGTTAATCCTAAAGTATATTTGAAACTACAGTTAGTGAAAACGTCTATCCTGGATAATATTTTTGATGGGGAAAAAGCATATTCCACTTGTCGACCTTCAGATGTCATTTTTTGTCGCCTAGTTTCTGTCGAATGTATTTTTGGGGATGCAAAGTTGAGGTCTGTCTTTACATTTTTGGAGATTGTCGTAGTCAGATGTACGGTAACTCTCGTCAGTCTCGCATGTGATTGAAACTTTCCCACTTGGATATCTTGGATTTCGTACTCATTCATCTGCAAAAAACCATTTTATCACTAATGGAAAACAGGTGTGTCAAGATGGACTGAAAGACGAAAAATGGAAAAATTTCAAAATTTTATATGCTTGTTTTTTTTTTCAGAATTTTCGGTATTTTCCCTTGAGATGAGGAGGCTTGGCGAGAAAACAGAACCGGAAATCGGATATTTCCGCCCATCCCTGGTTGGAATCAGTACAGAAGTGTTCCGTTTTCGCTTCTGTTTCCGTATTTCCGGCCTTTTTCGGCTCTTCCATTTCGATTCCGTTTTCGTTTTTTTTATGGAAACGGAAAGAAATCAGTGCTTTTTTGAACTCTTTCTCGAACTCCTTGTACGTGTGGTGAAAGGCGGCATTTCCCAAAATCAAGGAAACTCTCCTGTTTTCATTTTTCATTTTCATGGCAAGGATTTCCGCACAGCTCTGGCGGTGATCACGAAGCCGTTGTCCGATCTTCAAACAAATATGTTAAGTGGCGGTAGCCAAGAGACATTGAATCTACGGTATTTCTTTCACAAGAGAAAAGGGTATTAGTTAGATGTGTAGCTTTGTTATTAGTACCTTGGAGCACGTACTTGGACAAAGTTTCGACCAAATCTAAACCATTGACCTACTAAGCTATCGGTACCGCAATCTACCACAATATTCCGAAAAACTGGAAGCAGACCTCATTTTCTGTTCAATACCCCAGTTAACCCTCCTGTAAGAGTTTGCGCAACAATTTTTCTGACAATTTCAGTCGGAAAAGTGAAAAAGATGTGCCAACATCCAGCTTCTCCGATGATTCGAACTCGGGAATTTCTGAAACCCGATCCTGAGCGACTCCTCGTCTCCCTTCATCTGGAATGTATTCTTTCTAGAACATTTTGTGGAATTTTCCATAGGAAACTCGTTTAGGAAGGCAACGGTCGATTGAAAATCTCAGCCAGACGCGCTCATTATGTAGGTGAAAATCTCTGATTCTCGTTGCTTCCCTCGTATTTCGCACTTATATTCTACTTCCTTTCCTTCTAATCACCTTGCACTTCAAAAACACCACCTAGCACCCGAAATAGAGTTGTCCCATCGGTGGACGTGGTCCCGTCACCGTTGTGGCCCCGCCCTCGGCGCCGCCCCCCTCGCCGTTCGTTCGCCTTTTGGCCGCCGTCGTCCATCGCTTGATGCTGTCGCTTTCAGAACGACGACGTCTCCACTGATAGAATTCGCGTCCACAACTTTTCTACTTCTACTGTGAATGAGTTTGGTTTAATACCAATACCACGACGAAATGGGGAATTCTCGTATTCTGCCACTGCTGATTTGGTCGGCAGTGGTCTTCTTCTCCTCAGCTGATGACCTTCCAGTTTCCACTAACAGTGAGTTGAACATTTTTCCCCGTATTTCAGATCTTTATTTTTGTGCCTGCTTGTAAATTATAGAAGGTTATCAAATTGCCACCTCTGTGTTCCAGTCGGTTATCGAATTGCCACGGTTCAGTATTGGTGGTCTAACGCGTTCGCGGCAGAGATTTACTATTTTGGCACGTTGGTGCAATGACACAAACGTGTTGAAATTCCACTGCATCACTTCCTGTGGCATTGTGTTAACCCTCTAGAATCAGTAGTTTTTCTCCGTTTTTGAATGCATCACGTTTGCCATATGCGGGCTGGCTGTTGGATTTGAACGTCTGTGTGTATGTATACAATAGGAGGCGTCAGTTTACCACTTTCGAGAGGTCGAACGGCCAGCCACCAGCCAGCTTCTCGAGGACTGATTAGGTCCCGAAAGGTCTGAAATTAGCAGATGGGTGATGTAAGCTAATTCTATCATCAGCTTCTAGGGGCTCAACACTTAGCTAACGATGCTAAAGTGGACGATTTGACGGGGGTGGAGGAGATGGTGGTAATTCAGATCCCCAGATGCTCCTCACCGTCCCTAGCGTGTTTCACAGATGCGTAACATGTATCATCCAAAACACTTGATGAGTAGCCTGAGAGTGGTTACGCGCTAAGTGGGCTTAGGGTCAGGGGGAAGCGGCAGGAGAGGGGAGTTTTCGGAAAAGGGAGTGTCATAAACGCTGAGGCGCTTCTTTTTTTGATTTTTGTTGAAAGGAAATATATTATATCTTCACTGAGTTGGGCGCTTTCACCTGAATTTCCTCTAGCATTCTTCCTTTTTACGGAAGATTGGGCCTTATTCCTTAGTCTCATAAACGCGCTTCGGAACTTACTCTGCCTCCGAAATTTATCCGCCGCCTCAGAAATATCTCACAACACCCGCATTATCCAATTGCTTGGATTTCTTTCTCGTTATGGTCACTTTTTTTGTAAAGAAAAAATTGAAAATCATGAATTTGGAAAAAAAGTGACGGAAATATGATGAAATTAAAATTTTGCTTTTTTTTCAAATGCATTGAAAATTAATGTCAACATTTTCGTGCGTGTTTTCCACTGAGATCTCATTAGTTTAGGAGCCATACATGTGATCAACCAATTTTGACGAATGTTTGGATAACAATAATTATGCCTCACCCAAACAAGTCCCCGAAAAAAAGGAAGTTGTCAAAAAATCAAAATGATTTCGGTATTCCTGTAGAACGTGAATTATAGTTTTTGACCATTTGAGTATTCAGATGTTAATTTTATTTTAGATTTTCAGGTTTCACTTCATTTGAATTTTCAATTCATTCGATTTTTTTGTGAACCTAAGTTAATGGATCTTCTGATTGATTGAAAAAATTGAAATTCTTGGTTTTTTAAGTCTTATCCGGAAACGAGGAATGCTCTATTTTGCGATTATTTGGCCAGCTTCAGGTTACGAACTCGAGTAGTAGATTACTGAAAAGTTCTCCTCATTTTTCGAGTATTATTCAAAAGACGCTTAAAATTCGAATTTTTTTTCTTAAAAAAACGGATGAAGAAACAAATAATCATCAGCGAAATAATCCTAATCAAATAGAGTTTTTTTGCATTTATTCATTTTTAGATCCTAGTTTTTCATTTCAGATTTAAAAACTCTTTTCGTTGAAAAATTTCTGAAAGGCATATTCAATGAGAAATTGTTTGTTCTGCAATCTTTAAAAAGATAATTCATATGTATCTGGGAAACACATCTATCAAGGTTGTTCCGAAACGGGTGATGCGAAAATTCAATTTTCGAAAATTTTCAACATGTTCCCTAATATTAGATTGTGGATGTAGCGTACACGATTTAAAAGTTAATGTCAACATTCTTCGGTTTTTTTCGTAATCAGATTTACAAAATTTCTGTGAGAGGGTGATGGCTTAAGTTGGACTAGTTGGGTACCGAATCAATGATTTCCAACCGACTTCAAAAACCTTGTTTTGTATGGAATGTGTGTAGTTGAGCCTGAAAATTGTATGCACCTTCTACTGAATTTCCGAAAGTGCCAGGCTTTTGCCCAATTTTCTTTTTCTTCGTTTTAGCGATAGGAAGAATTATTAGTGCAGACTCGCATTCAAGTGAAAGGGTCAGACTGTTACAAGCTTTCCCTGAAGTTTGGAATGTGACCGTAAAAAGGGCATTGTGCTTTGAACTCTTGCTTTTTTTCTCAACTAAATCGTAATCATTCTTTCTCAGAACTTCTCCATAAGATCCTATTCGTCAAATCATTCATTCATTTAATTTCTCATTTGTCAGTTCTTTCCATATCTTTTCAAGTCGACGAGTGACAGGCTGAAGAGTGCACGTTGTCGCCCACTGGGTAGCATAAACCTTCGAAAGACTTTCCTGAATGTCTCTGAAAGGCGCAGAGAAGGAAATGAATTCAGCGGAAAAAAGTTTGTCTGGAACTCGTGGGGTAACTCGCTTCAATTATGTGGTACCTTCTTTAATTAGCTCAGTTACTGCTATGGATGGGAGCAGTTTTTTTGAGAACTCTACTTCGTCTACCGCATTTTCCTTTCTCCTTCTCATCACATTCATGTCCTTAAATTTCCTTAATTGCACAACCTTTTTGCATTTTCTTGTATTCCTCGTCTATTGGTTGACAGTTGTTTGTGTGTGTTTGGTTTATTTAGTTACCTTTGGAGTAACTTTTCTGCTCACCTTACTTCTCAAAATGTTTGACTAAACGAGAAGCCAATACACCCTTAACAAGCATGTTCTTTGTGCGTAGAGTAAAATGCTGGAGTAGTTTTTCTCAATAGTCTTCCTCCCTGAGGCGCTTCGAAATTTGATTATGTAAATACATGAAGAGGCAAAGTCTCTCGCGGAGTGCTTCATTCGGTCACTCCCCACTGCCTGCTGAAATAGCATTAGTTGTGGCTGGTGCGAACTGAAAAGAAGTCCAGTCGGTCGGGAGGAGAAGAAAGCCTCGCTTGAAAAGAGGGTTTTTTTCCCTGGCGGATAAATCGCTGTAAGCCGCGTGAGACATTTGCGACTGAAAGGGGACGGCAGGTGCACTTCTTATTACCAATTTTTATGCTCCAACTAGAGGGGATATCAGCATGTTGCACCTGTTGCATGATGAGGATGGGCGAAAACGATGTAATGAGGTGGATTTCGAAGGTGTGGGTGGAGGTAATTGGGTTGGTTAGGGATGGGTTTAGGCTGGGCAGATATCATGGAGCTGGGCTAATTATGCGTGATTTGTCCTCGTGGAGGTGCACACATTGTTTTGGGCCGAGTTTTATAGTGGTCTGGGGCTATTGTTTCGGTTGAACTGTCTCCGCGTATTCGTCTGGTCATTAATTTTGCCACCGATCACCTGTTACAACTGGGTGAATTAGGAAGTGGAAGGATTGATTGTTCTGCTGTATTTGAGAGTGAAATGAATCAGATCTTCTGCGGTAGTCCATTCTACTGAAAGCGTGGTGGCAACTCGCTATCCACGGGAACTCCTAATCGACTCTTTTCCTTTCTTTTTCCTCTAGCATTTTTTTATTTTTTTTTAGTTTAGAAAAAAAAACTCGGTAACAAATTTCGATTTTGAAATCTCCATTAAATCGCTGCTTGAACAACAGCTACGGCCTGTCCGAATGGGACTATCCGCCCACGCGGTCGGCGTGCGTGTCGAGGAAAATGTGACCGAACTACCGTGTGCTTACCGTAACCTACAGTATTTTTTGAAAATCGATGAACGGATTTCGGGTAAATGTCAAGCACATCAAGACTGAATTTTTTCAATGCCAAATCCTGAGCCTTGATATGGTTTGCCATCGAAATTCTGAGCAAATACCACCCAATCGTAACCCATGGTTTGCTGTGCAAGAATCTCAACCCAAATGACTTCCACAGAGAACTGTCGAGCTTAATCCGTCTAAAATCCACAAACTTTGGCTTCAGTTTTAAGAAAACATAGGGAGCAAGTGCCTATAATCTCGTTCAGAGAAACTTCAGCCAGCCCTAGGGCCGAATTAATCCCTGCGCTAACCCTGGGTTCGCTGGGGTGCGAACTTGAAATTCACGTTCAAAAATGGCTCTCGAAATGTGCATTTCTAACAGAATGGTTGAATTTCCTAGACAATTTCCACTTTTTTTGGATTGGAGTAGCTCACCAATGAGTCTTTAGGGGGGTTTTAGTTGCTTTTCTACGATCGACGGTGGTCCTAAATTTGTTAATCAGGGAATTGTTTTGAATGTCTGTTTTTTTTTGGCACGGGTCTTGTATAAGCGGTTCATCACCACTTCAGAAGTATTGCCTACTATTTCATTATGTGCTTGACTCTGTTCTTTAATCATAATGTACTCTTGGAAACTCCCTACGATTAACTTTTTCTATAGTTGTCAAGAGGAGATTATGGAGGATTACAGAGTCAGAAGTACTGCATTTGACATTTCCCAACCTACCCTTTCATTCTTGTCTCATTTTCATGAGCCATTTTAGAATGTCTAGGACACACATTAGGAGGTGCAGCCGTCTGTGTGTCATGTCTCATTTTGACAGTCATGGGTTCATTTAGTTCGAAATGGCGTCGCCATTAAACCACACACATCTCCGAAGGGGGCCACCCATTAAATTCCTCTTTCTTTTGTGTCCGTCAACGCCGTAGTGGGTGGAAGTCGCTTTGAAAACTCACCACAATGGGTTTGGAAACCGCAGCAGTTCATAGATTTGGAGGCGGCTTTGTGGGTTTTCCTTTCAAAAAAGCCCAAATCGACCACTCTTACACAGTCTTATCGCTATTGCAATGGGTGTCGAATGACGCCAATTTGGCTCGTCTAGCGTTTACCTAATCTACTGATTAGACGAGGATTACCCTGGCAGGCGAAGCAAAGACGACGAAGACAAAATACCTTCTCGTTGCGCAATCGCGAGGGTCATCTAAACGTTGTGGTACGAGCAGAAGAGAGAGAGGATGAGCTGATCACTCACAGGCTAGCTCTCTTTCCTGGCAAGGGAGGGCACTTTGAGAAGATTCTCAAGTGCCAATTGCTGTATGTCAGCACATATGGCTTGCACTTCCGTTCTGGAGCATATTAACACCGTTTTTTTTCGCGTCTCGATGGTTTGAGGATTAGTTTAGCAGCAGGCTGATTCGAGTGAGCAGACGTCATTCCTGTTTATGTTTTCTGTGTTGGGGATTTAACTTTGCCTTGCACTATGTAGTGATTTCCCGGGCATCAAGACAGATGTTAATCAAAAATTTAAAGAAATAAGTGTCCGAACAAAAACAAGAATCCGACAAGTTGTACTTTTTGACAGGTTGTTTTTTTTCGAGGTTTGAATCAGCTCGGTTCATGAATGGCTAGTTTCGGTCTGGAAACTTCGCCTAGACATATTCACAACGCGGGTCTTGTCCTTGGCGTCAGCGAGAAACTTGGTAAATTTCTGATTAGGTTGCTCCTATGTCCCGAACACTGTGTTCATAAGAGGTTTGTTACCATTTCAAAGGCAGCGTCCACGATGAAAAACTTGCCTTTTCTGGCAAAAACGTAAACGACGAAAAACGGTCAGGAAGTGGGTGAAAATCTTGTGGACCAGCCGACCCATTGGAACACCTCGCCCACATCATGTAACAGTTGTCCTGTGTTCGTTTTACAAGAGGAACAGTTGCCGAATTTTGAATATTCTCCATCGCGAAAGATTCCAACATCCCAGCATGTGCATTGGCCCATCTTATTTTCAAAGAGTATTTGGTACAGGGAACAGAAAAAAAGTAACTTCAAAAAATCATTTCCGGCGTTAGATCTGTTGCTTTGTCTGCAGTTTCCCGGAACACACCAAACAGTAATTATCCTCTGTTTCGAAGCTAATTTTAGGTCTGTTCCTGCTTGCGCTGATGCGGAGCGAAGAGAGAGACAGCGATAATCTGTGGGAGGGAGGAGACGCAGCATACGCGCGTAGACGGACGCGTTGAACGGAAATAAACTGCACTCTGAAACCGAGGATAAATATTAGTTAAATAGTGGTGTGTGGAGCGGTGTGTCGGTGGTGTAATGGTAACACTTTCGCCCGGAAAGCGTGCAATGCATGTTCGAGTCCTGCCTAATCTCTGAGTTTTGCGTTCAACTCGGTTACCTTGTGACAATTAATTAAATATTTTAGAGGTCCCTATAAAAAGTTTTTCCCCGGTCTTTGGGAGTTCCGTGGGGACTTCTTCTTATTTACCTCTACTTCGTGTTCCTACTTACAAAGAGCATTGAAAATTGAACTTATTTTTTATTATTTTTAACACTGTCTTCAGAGTCTTAATTTCAGTTTTGATTGCATTTTGATTGTTCCACTAGAAAATGCTACAGAGGAAGCCCTTCCTTTACCTGATTCATGTTTCAGTGTTTAACTAACTTTGAACGATTCAATGAAGAAACTTCCTTAACAGCGCGCATCTTCAATGTTCACAATAAGAAAACGTTTCGAGTTTCCGGCAAAAGAAGAGAAACGGTTTCAAAGGCTAGTGTAAGAAAAAATTACAAAATATTGACTTTTAGCCAAGAAAATTCACCAATGGATAAAATCGAAAGCTTGAAATGCGTGTAAGGTAGAGTAAGATAGCAGAAAGCTCAGCGCCGATCATGAACAGGAATAGATCTTTACGGACTGTGTTTTTCTATGAAGGCTAATTTCCGATCAAGGAAACGTCGGCACCTGAAGAAACGGCGTTCGTCATCCGAATTTGGCGGCGTCTTTCTTCAATGATTCAATATGAGCTGTGGATGTGACGTGCGCGCGGCTGGATGGATTTACGATCGTCAAGTGTCAAATGGCAGGCAGCTCGTGCGCTTACGCGAGTTGCGTATTGGGAGGCCTGTGAGATTATGATCTGGCGATCGGCCCGCGGGCCGAGACCAGAAGAGATCCCGCGACGTGATTCACCAGATAACGTCTTCGTTGCCTCACGATATCTGTCACGGTAGTCTTCACGCTTCCTCAAGAGTGCACACAGAGCCTCTAGTGAGCAGCGTCATTCCGGCCTGATTGGGGTAATCCAAGGACTACACTGGGTTTTTGAGGCCCTATTACCAGAAAAGTGAAGGGGAGTGGAGTTCATTCTCCAAGTTCTGAAGCTCCTGCAGTCACGACTACATATTCGAATCTGGAGTTCTACTTTTTGTTGACCTGAAGAGCCCCACTCCTCTATTTGAGACCAGAGATCCTCCACCGGCCACCCCCATTCAAAGCTCGTAAAAGTGCGCAACTTGAAATTTCGTCCGCATTAGCATAACAATGCCTGCGGACACTTGCAACGTACATTCATAGCCGGCCGTAGCCCCTTCGTGTGTTGGGTCTTAGGTAGACACGGGCAAGAGACAGCCATAGAGGCGAAACCAACAAACTCTTAACAGGACACACACGCGCATCCGCGTGCATGTCTGTGTACCGACGGAAGTTGTGCCGGCTACTGCGCAACATTCAGGTACTTGTTGAGCGCTTTGCGGTACACAACAAGTGCACTTCGGCGTCTGATTGCGTACAAAAAACTCACCGCGGTGTTGTATTCCGAGATGACCATTGTCCTGTTGGGGCATTGAACGGAAGAACAAGGGATAAGCGCTTATTCACGAAGAATCGGTCGATATGATGGAGATGATGTTGAGGATAAGAAGTCTTTCCTTCTCTAAAGCTTGAAATACTTGTGGCCCAATCTTGAATACTTTTAGTCACTGGAACCCCAGCAAGCTGGTATCACTGTTGACATGGAATGTTATAGCGACTGATAGGTGTATGTGAGAATGTTCAATATACCAACTTAGGTGTAAGAAATCTTTCACCACTCAGCGATTCTTAAAGGCAGTGTCCACGTTAAAAACCCTTCCCCTGTTTTCACCAGAAATGGAAGGTTCGGGACCTGATTTTCCCATTAGTGAAGAAAGAACCACAGAAAAAAATCGACGGAAAGCTCAAATGATGGTCCTCTCAATTGAGGGAAGATTCCGATGTTGGACGAGTTGCCTGGGCATGAGCAGAACTACAACAAATTTGATTTCTATGTATAGCCTAGCTCCCTCGTTTTGAGTCAGTCGAAGTAAGATTTATCGGGCTTATCATGTCAAAATATCCTTATCACTGTCATATTTTGCCGTGACCGACCGCTCCGCGGTTTACTCCGCCCGGACTCATCCGAGCAAGTTAGGTTCACCTCAATTTCCGTTTAAATTAATGCATTATTTTCATCGCCAATGTATTTAATAGAGATTGAGAAGGAAACTAGTGAACAGGAGAATGTGCAAGAAAAGAAGCAATGCAACAATAGAAGGAATGCAAGGAAAGAAAGAATTGCCATACTTTCAAGCGCGTTCCAATGCTAAAATTCATTCGCGCTCGCGCTCTAATGCTAATATGGACCGAACCTTGAAATGGACCAAACTCGTTCACAGAAAACTCGACCGCGAGCTGACTTAAAGGCCATATAGGGTCCTTCCGGGCCCATTTTGTTTGTTCTTTCGAGCTTATTGTTTCAGTGAGACCCCGAGTACTGGATTTCCGGCGAAAAAAAAACGAAGATAAACTTCATCCTGGACACTGATTTCAGGGAGATTGTACATCACCTAATGGTCAGAAAGTGTAGTCACCCCGTCAATGTCAATCTGTAACTCTAATCCGCAGGAGACTGACCAGATGGCGGAATCCGCGGCACTCCACCCAGTACTCCAGCGGGTCTGCTCATGTTTGCAACAGCTTATCTCTGGGCTCTGTCGGCTTCAGATAGATAGCATATGCTCATCCGTCGTGTCCGTGGCACCCTCAAGTGAGCTGGAGAGTAGTTCCGACTTCAGATAATCCGCATGTCAAACATGCTGCCAAGGTGGCTTTGATGCCGCCGCCACAGCACAAACTTGGCCCCACCCGGTGACTAATTACCCGAATGAGGTAAGCCCGGCGCGCTTACTGCTTATTAGCTGCTTATACCACCGCCTAATATGTGTGGAAAGTCATTTTTCAAGGTTGGCCGTAAATCCAACAGGAAAAAGCCATAATGGGTTGACCTTTTCGGATGGGTCGGAATCACATAATTCATTGCGAATGCGGGTGACAAATTGTTCATCAGAAAATAACTTGTTTGCTCTGGCAAGTCTACGATTTTATTGGGTGTTATTATAGACCGGAGTAGTCCCTCAGTTAGGGCTAGAAGTGAACCCTCCCTAATAAACAAGACTGATTTCCGACTAGCTGAACCTAAAAACGGGTCAAACCGAAGGAAAGCTGTGAGCTAACCTCGCTAAATCGACACCCTGTCAATCAATCTGTGCCTGGGAGGGCTACCAGAATTCAGAAGCGATGGCGCTAATAGTATATGAAAAAGGATCGGGATGTCAGTCAGAACCAGCGGGTGAGCTAAGCACTTCCTAATTACCAATGCGATGCGCAGTCAAACTAAGCACCGCGACAATCACCATCTAATTGCAGGGGGACTTTGAGCTAGCCCGACTTTTATGCCCTTTCCATGAAGGCTAATTGGCATGAGGATGATCATCGCTCCAGGCAGAAATCATCCCCATGGAGTCAGTCGGCATTCCCTGATCAAAGACGAACCACCGCGATCAACCCGCTAATCCTTGATGGCAGGGAACTTCTGCGACTCAAAGAGAGAGAGGGTACTGACGAAGGCGATTATAAGTTTCAACAATTATTAGAGTAACACAGTGGTAAACCAGAGACGGTAGCATCGTTCTACAGTCCACGGCAACGGAAAAAAGGCGTTTGTGCGGTTGCCAATTTTCATTAAGCATACTGTAGGCTCTGAGAAAATTTGCCACACCAGTGCCGGGAAAGTACAGCAACCCTCGACTTTGCCGCGTTAGTTTCGCAATAGTACCGCAGCGGCTCCGTGATTAGACGATTCTGTTGCCGTGTTTTGAGCCTCGACATCGCCGCGATAGTACCGCAGTGGCTCCGCGTTAAAATCGCGCCGGCTCCACAAGGATGCAGCAGCGAACCCGCGTGGAGTACGATGCACTGTCCAGTGTGGTAAAGCGAAATTGTCGCCGGTTCAATTACCCAAGTTCGAGGTACATTCCGTATTTCCTTGGGCGCTAAAATGGCGGGAACCTCTGTCCTTATCAGACAGAGGACGTAACAACCGCAGGTGCGTATTTTTGTTCTTAGCCCCCCTAGTTGTATTATAATTCTCAACCAACTTCGTATGAGATACCCTCTCGAAGCCGCGGCGGCACTATCGCGGAGCCGCAGCGGCACTGCCGCGTTGCCACTACGGCTCCGTTTTAGTGCTGCTACGGCTAGGCGGTAGCGCCGCCGCATCTCCGCGATAGTGTCGCTTCGTTGCCTGTAGGCGCCGAAGTGGCACTATCGCGGAGCCGCGGCGGCAATATCTCTGAGAGGGTTGCGCCATAATCGACGGCAAAGTTTTATTTACTCCTGCATTTCGAGGAAGAAACATCGGGAACGTTGAAAAACGGTGAGTTTTTTCCACACACGCAAGCATTATCAATATACCTGAGGTATTTACCATAGATACGCGCAGGAATAACGAGGAAAAGCGAATTTTTCTATTTTATTTCCTTTCTTTTTGTATTTTCGAGAATAATTCTTTCTGTTCCTGCGTGTAGCTATTGTAAAGACCTAAGAAGTTTTGATAGTGTGTGGTAGTGGGGGACTTACAATTTCTCAACGTTCCCGGTGTTTTACCCCCAAAATTCAGGTGAAATTACAACTTTGCCGTCGATTATGGCGTAACCAACGGTACGGTTAGTGGAAATACGCAACCGCACAACCGCATTTTTCCGTTGCTGTGGAATGCGCTACCCATTTTGACATGTTTTTTTTGACAGTTTTTTTTCCACCCATAGGTGCTTTGAACTATGATGTCAACATGTCAAGGTGTGCAGTTCTGTCTTAATATGTTGAAACGCTTACTGTTAACCGTTGTGTAACTCTGCTATCCACCTGAACTTGTAGTCAAGCCACTGTCAAGGCCGAATGAAAGCGGATAGTTCTGCTGCTTCTGGCCGCCGTCTATGTTTGGCCGTTCACTTCGAGGCTATTATTCTCGCAGGGTTTGAAATGGCGCTGCGTGGAGTTGCGTTGCATTACGTAGAGTGACGACGGCGGAAGAAGATACGCGACGGATGAGCGTTTGCCCGTTTGTGCAAATAGAAACACACTTGGTCAACAAGCTGGCTTCGGCTGCCTCCTATATGACTGAAATGAGGCCAGCAGCACAATAGGGAAAGGGGGACACGCGAAATGCAACGGGAGAACTGAAGCGAGCAGTTTTATGGAAGTACAGATTTTCAAGGTTGGAAGTGGTTCAGTGGAAATCACGGGCTCTCGCCGGATGCCGCACTCAACCAATCCAATCAGATTTCCCAAATCTCAGGATTTTGGGTACCTGTGATCAGAATTTTGAATGGCAGTGAGTTCATAGGTAATATTAATAAACTTGAAGATCGGGGGATTTGAGGTCATCAGGACCACTCTAAGCATGCTCATTCAGCTGAATCGGCTTTGCTGCACTTGGCTCAGGAACCAGCTGTTTCTTACTGATGAGACATTTATACTCGATCAAAGCTTCTAGTGGTGAGCAAAGTTACACCACGGTAAACGACAGGCGTTTCACCACGCTCACAGTAAACTGCACATTTTGACACGTTGACCCCACTGTTCAAAGGCGTATAGATTGGGGTTGTGCTATTCACCTTCGACCAAATAAAATTTGTGGAAGTTTAATTTAAAGGAGTAGCATTCTGCCTGCCAAGGCTTTGTAAACAAGCTTCATAAGCCAATTGCGATTTTCTTCCCAATTATCTATATTCAATACATTAGAGACGTTGGTTACCTGCGCCTTAAATTCTGAGAGATTGAATCAATATTCTAAGTTCTGCTTACTCTGTTTTCTCCTTTTTCTCTCTATGCAGACTTCCTATTAGGATTTATAATTCGCACATCGCATAATGATTCCATTAAATTTATGTTCTACCGCAACTCGCATTACTAGATATCCTTTCTATTTGTTGCCCTTTTTGAAATTTGACTATTGGTGGAAAAATGGCTGCCTCGTATGGGCTCTTGGTTGATGAGGCTTATTTGATCACAATTCTGGGTTGTGAATTCCGCACTCTCTCAGACTACAGTACCCTAGGTTATACTGTAGGCTAACCACATTAAAACTATGTATGAATTATACCTTTCTATAAGAGACTCTGAACAATTTTCATACAGCCATTCAAGATTCGTGTTTTTTTTTTTGGAAAAACCGGGTTTTAAGAGTGTTAACATGGTACTAAACGACTTCGAGTACCAACGTCGTAAGCCGGTCAACCCACGTGTCTGCTTCGAGTGTTAAACGGAAGGTGGGCTTTTGTGGACTGTATCGATGAAAATGCCAACACAAAAATATAGGACTAAGTATATAGGACTAAGTTGATCAGACTTCAGAAAATCTAAAGTGATTCGAAGTTATGAGATAAATCATGAAAAATCGCCAAATGTCCAATGAAATCATTGAAGGAAACACATTGAGAGAATATTGAAAATAGCATCTAGCACAATTGCGATGACAAGAGGGGAACGAGGATCAGGGCTAGGTTCACGCCGGATGGTCACAGAGGAGCCGCAGCCTGGGCGAGGGGAAGGTATATAGGGGGACCGCAACTCTCGTGGACCTATCACAGCGGCATGCTTTACCCTGATATGTATTGTTTTTATTATTTTACAATGAATCCTGTCAGCTGGGGACGGTGTCTCGGTGGCGTGGTGGTTACTATCCTCGTCTGGAAGGCGAGCGACGTAGGTTCCACTCCGCTCAAGTATCCAGTTTCTGGGATTTGCGTTTTTCAAATTGGTCGGCATATTCATTGTCCTCCATTTCCGCTATGTAACCTATGGCGAAATCGCTTTCACAGTTAACTGAGAAAATCAGCACTGGTTTCTTGTTCCCAATCCCCAACCCCTGGGCTACAGTGATTTTGGGGTAAAATTTACATGATATTTTCTCGGAAAATTCTTGTGTAGAGCGAGCGATGTTTACGTACTTTCGCTTAAAGCAGACCATACCCATTGTTCCAATACTGCAAATCAGTTAGATCCGTAGCATTGCTCACGAAACTAATGTCTTTCTGTTTTCAGGTTCAATAGTCGTGTGCGAGGGAGGCACGGCCGAGTTGGTATGTCCTCGTGGAATGGTGATCTCGATAGCTTTGGCCAATTATGGTAGATATTCGGCTCGAGTTTGCTATGAGAACGAGGAGCTGGACGATGTGGTGCCGATGACGCAGTGTCATAACCCGAGAACGATGCCGACCCTAAGGAAAAGGTTAGTCATAGGCATTCCATTCTATTCGATTCCATTCCATTCATGAGGTTTTGTCATTGTGGTGAAAGCGTGTGGGGGAAGGTAAATTGGTTTACCGCGGGCAGAAGGCGTGTAAGGCGATAAATATTTCACCGACTGGCGGTGGCTCATTCGCGCTTTGCTTGCACTGCACCGCACTGCATAATGAAGCTGAAAGGGGGGAGGCGAAGGGGGTAACTTTATGTTGTACGGCTGTAGGGTTTGGCGCTATGCGGCGCCTTTTATGGCAATGGACAGATACATATAAGCCGCGCCGACTGCCCATTTTACGACCGTAAAGTGGACGGCAAACGAGGCGATGATTCGGCAGAAAACTATGCCACAAGCACATAGAAGAGAGTGACTGGATGGGTCTATATCAGTGTGTGTTATATAAAATGCAATATAAAATGGGTTGTATGGGGTTCTGTGGGTTCCATTGACTGAAAAGAAAACAATTGGGTAAGGGTTCATAACGATTCAACACCTGTGTTTTTCACATACGTTCTCAGAAAGGCTCAATTGTGAAGTACAGAGATCGTAGCCGTAGTGATCGTGCAAATAAAGTTTTTTCTCATCCCCTTTTATTTGCATTATTAATATTTTTAACAAAGTATTATATTTAGTGTATTATATTTCTTAGTAATTTAGTCGATCATAAGTTCCAGTTATTAGAAAACTGTCACTTCAAATTCACCGTCCATTCATGCTTGTACATGTTTCCAGCACTATATAAAACCTTAACATGCTAACCGTAAAATCTGGCGTGAACTTCTTGAGACACTATCTACTTTTGTGGTAATTTTCTATTCACTGAAACATACATTGGAGAAAATACTTGACCAGACCAAAAAGGCATCATGCGCGCTGAAAATCACTTTCAATTTTTGTGTAAATACAATCAAACAATTCGGGCTGGCTGACATCACCCACGAAACTTGAGCCTCTGAAAATGCTTCTGTCTAAAGTTATGGTCACCTGAAGACTGCTGTTCGGTCGGTCATCTAGCATTTGTGGGTCAATCATCTAGCCCTTTTTCATAGAAAAAAAATCACGCAAATCAAATATGGTACAAACTCTGCATGCAGAAAAACTTCAAAAATGACAGTGACCAGGTCTCATGCAGGAAAAATTCAAGAACGATTTAGGCGCGAAATTCATATCCATTTTTACAAAGTGTTCAACATGGTTTTCTTCTTAAATAAAGCTCTTCGAAGTTTTCTACCATTAACGAGGTTAAGCTGTATAAAAACACGGTAAAATAATGTATGGTTTTTTGCGCGTACGATGCTTTTAAATGATTTTTGCCTTAGTTTACAGAAAACCGTTTATTTTGGAGTTTTGTGCTGTCAGTCTAAGATTTTTTCTTGACTGATGTTTTTGTCCAACCGAACAAGACCGCAATGGCTGTCCATTGGAGGGTTAGTCTCGTGAATTGGTTGAGGGCTAAACTTCTATGATGGTCCTTGTGCTTGAAAATTGCACATTTCTCTGCGAGTAGCCAAGTCATTCGGGAGTTAAGTGGTCTGAAAATATGCTGTTTTCTTTTTGCCTTAGTTTTTAAATTTTTTTCGTTTTTTTCGTTTGCTTCAAATGAATTTAGAATCAATCGAATGTTTGATTGCTTAGGTTTTTTTCTTTACGGTTCATTCGTGAATGTAATAGATCTCTTTCAGCTTTTTTCTCCCCATTCCTCTCTTCATAATTGTCCTTAAATGCCTCCTTATGTTCTTTCCTAATGAGTTTACTCATATGCATAGTGTATAGTGTTTGGCGATGACGTTTTATGCTGAACTGGCGGGGCCTTGAGATCGTGGGGATTAGGGATTTGCTTGCCGATGGCTGCCGCAACGACCACGGCCCACCCAATGTTCTCGGCCTTGTTACTAAGGGGATTGCAGTACATCTGCATAGTAATAAAGTGAATTGGCTGAGTTGCTAGTCTGACAAGATTAATGCCTTCGATGCTAAATTCACTACGCTCGCTTACTTAGGCAGCAGACACTCTCGAAAACGTTGTTGAGGTAACTACGTTGTTGGGGTCATATGGCTCCAATTAGAACGCTTACGCAATTGGAAGCGTCAAAAACAAGTCAGAACTACCAAATTTGAGCGCATCGAATCAAAACATTTTTTAGATCCCCCCCCCCAAGACACGAATTCGATCTATGGGCGAGCTAGTTTAGGCGGAATGCTAGGGTCGTGCTTGACCTCATCTATGGGTCGACTGTGATAGAAGGCGGCATACCTTTGGTATAAGACTTTGTGAATACCTTTGGTGTTGGATGGGAACCTCACGAAAGTCAACTATACTACGTTGTTAAGATGGCGAATTCGCACGACAAGGCAGTTGACTTTCCGCCCCACCGATTTCACGACGCTTTTCTTCGTGGGGTTTTTCCTCTCGTCAAGACCATATGTGATCAACTGGTTACGTATATGAGTTTAGCCCGGTTTGGGTCTGCTGGCGCGGATGTCTGAAAGGAGGAAAAACGAATGAGGGAACGTCGTCTTATGTAAATGATGCCGCTCTACTGGTCGCCTAATCCATTGGGAGAAGAGATCCTTCTCCTCTTCTTCTTTTCGCGCACTGCGCAGCCGAAACCCAAAACATCAAAGGTGTACATATCTGGCAGATGGTAGCCGACACTTGAGTTCTCTAGAGGTGCGAAAAGCCGCGCGGCGTGCGGGAGGATTTCGATTTAGCCGTTTTTTTCCTCCACGCGCTGAGCCATTATTTGGCGTACGGTGGTGCAAAATGTCCGACTGTCTGTCCGTCGGAAGGGGTGGTTTTCCAATTCCATCTAATTCCAGGGTTGATTCGAAGGTTACACAAGGTCACAATGTGTGCGTATGGGTGCAGAAGAAGTTATATTGGTTTGTTCGCAGCACAAATGCATAGTGCGATTGTGAACGGAAGAGGATTTGGGTTTTGCAATGGAGCTACAAAAAGAAAGAACGTAGGCCTTCGATCTTCGACTAATTGTCCTACAAGGGGGTTGTTGTTTTCTCTGTGATTTGGAAAACAAGTGTACAGTTATGCACCAAAGAAGTACAGTGCTGATCACATATGTTTGGGCACATTCGTATTTAAAATCTAGGTCCATTCCCTATATGATGGACTGAGTTTTTTCACGATTAGGCGGCGTGCATTCCCTCATTCCGACGAGTCAGACGGTGTAGGTTTCCGAGGGCTCAGTGTTCCGTCTGCGTTCATCAAGTACATCTCACGACAACGGGAAAAGGCGGTCGTGCGGTTGCGTATTACCACAAAGCATACTGTGCGTTGCGGACCTCGCGCCGTAATCGACGGCCGATTTGTATTTTTTCTCAATTCTGAAGGAAAAACACTGGAAACGTCGAGAAACGGTAAGTTTTCCCATTACACACATATGCTCTGTAGAAATTCTCATCACCCTTGGCGCGAGCAGCGCGTGCAATGCTGCTCCCTCCGTCTGTCATACGCTCTCTCGCTGTCTCTAACCTCCGCTCCGCATCAACACGTCTAGAAACCATGATAATTTCGCGGTTTACAGCCTATACATACCTTATCAATACACTTAGAGTATTTGTCATAGATAGATACACGCAGGATTAACGTGAAAAAAATGAAAAAAATAACCAGAAAAATGGAAATAACAGATAAATTCGGTTTTTTTTCTGTTTTTTTTTCCTGCGATGTCCATGTCCTGTTTCTTAGTGAAATTTATTTCCGTTCATCGCGTGCGTGTGCGCGCGTCTGCTGCGTCTCCTTTTCCCCACACTTTCTCGCCGTCTCTACCCTCGCTGCACGCCAGCGCGCGAAGGGACAGAATAATTTTGACTCCGAAAGAGAGGAATATCGATCATTTTTTTGTTGTTTTTTAAAGTTTCTGATGTTTTTCTCTCTTCGAAATTCAAGGACAAGTCACAAATCTACCGTCGATTATGGCGCGAAGTCTGCAACCTACGGTATACTCAGTGGAAATACGCAACCGCACAACAACATTTTGCTGTTGCCGTGGATTGTACAAAGTTATGGTTAGGGGGGGGGTCTGCTACAAATTTGTGGATAGTGGTTGTTGGCGGTCGGAAAACACGTTCTAGAGAAGTCAGGGTAAAGTCTGTTCGTATGAGAGTGACCGCCCACGCGTTCGGCGGGCGTGTTGATTGCCAGTCGCGAAGGTATGTTTCGCAGCTATGAATCGAGGAGCCGGGTTATCCGACGAATAGGGAATAATCAACTACTCAGCTGAATCTCACTTGTGGGAAGACTCATCTAAAAAATACCTCGATGACGGCCGCTCGACATGCACGCCGACCGCGTATGCGGACATTCTCATTCGAAAAGACTTTATGTGTGTTTAATTCACGGCTTCATAACAAAGTTGACTTATTTTGACTGTAAACAGTGTCCCGAATAACTTCTATCGATTCTATCGTTTTCTCAAATCCAAGCTGTTTTCGTATAGCGTCCAACTGTTCCAAGAAAGTGGCATCTAGCCCCGCAAAGCCGAAGAGAAGCGAAACCCCTTTTGTCGGTGCTACTATGTTTGTGTGGGTGAGTTGGCGGAGGTGCATTGACCCGATTATGAGTCTATTCACTGAAGACAATGCCTCCAAGTTGTGCTCGGCGACAATTTGTCGGCGGCGGCGCGCGTCTTTCTTGAGTCTGCGGCGGAAAGTGGCCCCTACCCTCCACAATCCAATGACATCCGAGACGATCCACCACGGGTGGCAATTTCCATCTGAGGTGCGCGGCCGTGTTGTCATTGCTCTGCGTGTAGAGGTTTTCTTTGAGATTATGGGTGCGGTGTCTGTACAATTACAGCGAATCTACCTGGCTATTTTGCCCCTGGAATGAGGTCTTTGTGCTGCGAATAGATGTGTAATTGGAGGCAATTGCTGGGCTTTTTGGGGTGAATGAGATGCTGCTTGGTTTTCTTTGTATCCGTGCGAAGTGTCGAAAAGAAGGGTTTTTGGACGATGCAGCTGATCGTTCGGGGCAGATGGTCGTACGAGTCAGTCAGTCTTTTTGGCAACTGACAGCGAGTTCTTTGTTCAAACAAATCATGGAGAGGGTTCTTCGAAATTGGTGATTCATATGGGAGAAGTGAGCTCAATTTCCAATTTGAGTCTTACTTTAGATGAAAATATATCTGCATTGTGATTTTGTCGACCAGTTAATGCTGAGTACTATAGCCTTACAAGTGGTGTTTTTTAGTGGTAAACGCATCTGTGAAAACGACTAAAATTGGTAATATCTCTTAGACCTCAATAGTAAAACTGCGCAGTATCCTGCCCCGAGCTGCAAGTTCTCACAAGTTATAAGCGCTTCTCAAGCTTCGCGAAAAGGACATCCATTAGGAATTTTTTTGGGTGTTTCGAAAAAATTTCTCGGATTTTGCTCACAACTTGTATGTGGGGTTGAATTAGGGCGCTGAAAACGAATTTGGCGTCCAGTTTTCAAAATTCTTAGGTTTACTGTAGGTGACGATAGGTGCAATGTCATTTGGTGGGCAAAACCTTCCTTAGCCTGGCGAAATTTCACAAACGGATATTATATTCGTATTCAGCACCCCGAATAAACCCCGCATAGAATTTTTAAGTCAATTCCGGGACTTTTACCGAAATACCATATACTATACTTGGATAGAATCGAATGATTCAAACATTCATTCGAGTGAAAAAGTCGACTTTGAATGAGTCGAACAACCGAATATTCGGAAAGTGCCAATTTCCGAATAATTCGAAAAGCCGAATATTCGAAATGTTCAAAATTCCGAATTATTCGAAAAGTTCGAAACAATTCTGAAAATGTAAAATTATAACGTAAACCCATTTTAATCTACCGCGAGCTGTCGAAAATCGATAAAGGGACTTCAGATTAGTGTTTAGCACTCCAAATAACACCTAGAACAAGATTTTGAGCCATTTCTATCGTTGCGTTCCGGAAATCCTCAAAAGTCGTGTTTTGCCCTCTAATTTTTTCCCAGATAGGAGGCTTTCAAGGAATTCGGTCGGAAACTTTAGAAAAACGACAGATAAACCTCAAATTCGTGATAGGCACACCAAATAATCTCACGAGGAAGTTTCAAGTCAAATCTGAATTTTTTTAGCGCTTTTAGAAACCCCAAATTGCTTGAAGAAATGGTGAACAAACAATTCGTACAGATCCAAAACGCCATCATACCTTACAAAGTTCGAAGTATGTGCTGCCAGCCAAACCTTGTCCAAGGGGGGCTATTTTGGGCGCTCAACACGATTATGAGGTCTGTTTCCAGATTTTCGAAAGATTACTGCTCGTTTTGGAAGGTACAAACCGTAGACAAAACGATCGTTCCAAGCTTGCAACTCCTTGGAACCTGCAGCTCGGGGCGGGATTCTGCGCAGTTTTACTGTGAAGGCCCAAGAGGTACTAACAATACTAGTCGTTTTTGCAGATGCGTCTACCGCCATAAATGCTTCCCTTGATAGCTTCAAGCCTGATAGGCTGATCACGCTCTCATAGCCGTAAAGATCCTGAATCATAAGTGTTGCCAGAGAAGATTAGAGTGCTGTCCGACTGTCATTAGCGTGTTTCCGCTTTAGAGCTTTTAATGGTGACCTCAGTTGGCCGGGGGATGTCCTGGCCACCACCTGGTTCTAGCCTGAACCCAACCATTTGTCGTTGAACAGTCCGTCTGTTCATCGTTCTGTGCACACATGACTGCTCGCACAACCTGCAATCATCGTTTTTATCCTCGGTTTTCTCTCGGTCCATCTCTGGCTCTATGGGCAAGGCGTCCAGTTAATTGCTTCGCGCATTAGCTCAGTCAACTCACCAGTAATTACTCTCTGTGTCTACAAGCAAGTGCCGAGGATGGAACGGAACACCCTGCTGCTGCTAATGCGGTTAAGTGAAGACGCTTCCGGGGAATCATAATGTACCGACTGGCTGCTCCGTGGGGAATTTAATTTAGCTGGCTCCATGGAGGTGGTCCAGCATGCCAGAAGTTGTCTGGAAACCGTAGGAGGAAAGGATTAGGAATAGTTTTACATGCAGGGAGGGCGAAATATGTGCGCATTATTTAAAGGCAGCGTCCGCTCAGAAAACCACATGCAGTTTTCTCTTCTCATTCCCATGTTAAAACCAAGTAGAGATAGCTGGCAAAGCTCGAGACTCCAATGTTATGTATTCGTAATATAATAGACGTGTGAAAACCGCCCTTTGGTCCGAAAAGGCGTTAGCCCGGCCCGTCATCTAGCACGAAGAACAGAAGCGCCACGATGATTTTTGGCCATTTAAAAATGAATACTCATTATTTCTAAAGATCGTTGCATTCAGGATAGTGTTTTGAAAAGATAACAATTTTAAAGGCAGTGTTCACTATTGAAAAGTTGCCCTTTTTGCGGAAACGTAAGTTTTGGGTCTCTCTAAAAGGAGTAAGAAGGGAAGTACGATGGAAAACGGTCCGGAAGTGGGTGAACTTCTCGCGGTCCAGCCAACCCATTGGGTCACCCGCCCAAGTCATGTAACACTTGTCCTGCGCTCCTTTCACCGGGGGGGGGGGCAGAAGCCGAATTCTGGAATACTTTTTCTCGCGAAAGATCTTGACACCCAAGCATTTGCACTGACCCATCCTAATCTTTAAGAGTTTCCGTCTGGAAACAGAAAACAAAGAAGTCACTCACCTACGAATTTCGAAGTCCAAAACATTTGCGACGTTTGATTTGACGTTTCGTCCGCAGTGCACAAACCACACCAGCAGGCGTAAATAAACGTGTAATACTTTTTTAAACAGTTTTTTCTCTAATATTCGAGAGTTTTGTGGATGCTTATCCTTATTATCCACTAAACTTCGTAAACTTGCCTACTCTAAAACATGGAAAACCAGAATACGGTTTTTTATCGTGAATTGTGCCTTCAAAGAATTTTCGGCAATTGGAATGCAAAAAGAAATTTTTTACCGAAGGTTCAAGGTGCTAAACCATTCCAGACCTCCAAGTTTTATGCGTTTGTGTATTACACATAGCAGGCCAAGATAGGCGCACAAAAGGGGAGTTGGAGGCTTCGGGATTATGGAATGAGTTTCTCTGTACAATTTGAGTGTTTTGTGTGGTCTCATTGCTATTTATCGAAACATCGTAGGTCTACCTGCGCAAAATAGAGAAAAGAGAAAGCGGTTCTGGCGCGCACGCTGCCTTTAATGAGCGTGAAATCAAGGCGACCAGAAAGTTTGAAGATAGTGTTTAAAAGGAAAGTTGTTGCATCGGGTCCCGGCACCATTATAATCACTGCGGAGCGGAATTTCCTCCCGATAAGGACTGTAACTAGCCTGTCAGGTGTAGACAAGAGTGTCAGTTCAATCTGAAAACCACCTGTTCGGCTACGGATGTTTTGCTAGAGTACAAGAGATTGTGTCCAACTAGTTATGAGTCCATTGTGTATCTTATAGTTGAAGGTCGGGCAGTATTGTCCTTACGCGGATAAATCGCCGTCAATTATGACGAACAATATGGGTAGCAGTGAACCAGCACATAAACAAATCTGCTCATACTCATAGGATTTGGGTGATTCAGTGGATTTTTAATGACATTAGCTCTGATATTTTGCCGAAATGCCCTATGCATAATGTCTCTGATTTCTGTAATTGGGTTGGAATTCATCATCTCTTGCGCCAAGGACCTATGTAACCCAGGGTTTTCATGTGAGGTTGCTTTTTAGAAGCGAAAATGGCGAGGAGGAAAGGGGCCCAGGGGGCTTTGGTGTTCATGTTTACGCTGCAGACCGTGACCGCGGCCAGCCTAGTCGACAAACATATCGAAATTAGCCACCAGGTGGCTTGAAACTACTGAACACTATAGCGTGATGGGACCAACCAACCCAATCGCAGGAAGTGTTGGAGCAGGGATGCAGTCAACTGTAAGCAAACAGATTCACACAAATAATTTGAAAATTTTCAATTTTGACTGATCCGCATAAATTCCCTTAATATCCCAGTGGGTGACCTAGTTCCCAATGTAATCAGTGGGTTTAAACCACAGAGGCAGTCTGTTTTTTTCTCCTCGCAGAGGTTTTCTTTTCGGAGATTGGGTCGCGCACGCAAAGGGAGCCTGGTGGTCTGGTGCTTAGTGAGGCGTGTGCCACTTTCACTCATTCTTTTGACGGCGGTGCTTGAAAGGCCGGCGAAGGATTTACGCGCTGCCCCCATGACTGACCCCATCACTCAATACTCCACCAATGGCAGTTCTAGTCGAGCCCGAGAGCTCAGAAAGACCACACCATGAGGCCATAAATCCTCAATACCGATGGCGAAGTTGAGGGATTCCGAAGGAGGTGACGGGACTTCCTGCTGGGCTTGGGTCAGTCTCAAAGGATTTGGACTGGACAGGGTGTTATTATGCGTGGAAGTCCAGCTAAGAGAAGACGAGGAAGGGCTCCTTGGGAGGCTTTTTGACTTCAGCAGAAGACAGAATACACTTATTTGGTCATGACAAAAGTTGAATCGTGTTGAACCCATATCTATGCCTCATCTTCTCATGGGCCAAAAATTTCGGGATAGCTTGCACTGATGGTCTTAATATATGTTCATTCCTTTTTTTCTGTAGCAATATGACATCAATGAACGCTATACCAGTAAGCTCTGGTACAGCCGTAGTGACCTGTTGATTTCGATTATCACCAGCAGCGGAGCGGTGGGCCTCGGTGAAATATAACTAGTGATAAGGAGGTTTCGACGAAAAAGCCACCGCTCCGCGCTGTGATAACCGAAAACATGAGTTCACTTGGAATGAAACAGAGTCTAAGTGAAGAGCATGTTGGCAATTCGATCTGGAAAACGCCTTTCTGAAATAATCCATATTTTATTCAATGCTTGTACGCAGGTATGAAAACCCACGAAGCAGTGAAACATAGCGAAAAAGCTCAGTGAAATCCTCATTTTCTCAAAAAAATTTTAAAAAATTGTCTTGAAAACATTTCTATCCCTGCCTACTCCTGATTTTTGTGTTTCGTGCATCAGAATTCGCAATGTATCAAATATAGTTGTGATTTAAGCGTCTTAGGTCTTTCGTTGACCATTGAAAATAAGAATATTTTTTTGCGCACGTCTGCATGCTACAATACCGCTCGTAGGTATTGGTCGGGATGCATGCGGCGGCGCTTCCTCGCGATTTCAGCGCCCTTTTTCGACAACTCACTTTGAATTCAATTTTTTATCCTGAAAGAGTTGGACCCTATATGGGCGACCCAGGGATTATATGGGCTCTTCAATGCAATAATGATGGCTAGGGTCAAATCATCAACGAAAAAGTCTGAATGAGACTGTCCGCCCACGCGGGCGGCATGCGTGTCGAGTGGCTGTCGCAGTTGGCATTTTCCGAGCTAACCTTCCCAGTCAGTTGCAATCAGCTGACCGGGATATTACTCACTATTCGTCTAAGACTTCTGTTTATCGATTTATAGGTCAAATAAATGCGTTGGCAACGGCCGCTTGACATGCGCGCCGATCGCGGGGGAGCATTCTCATTCGAGCGAGCTTTATGTGTATTGTATAACGATCTGGACATGAATTTAGCGCTTCTATCACTGTGCTAGATGGCCGACTGGATAGGTCTCGGTTTACGAGTCAAGACAAAGGTTACTGCGGCGTGGTTTCGGGAATCCGTGCACAGATTTCTCTGAGTGAAAACGCTGCAATCGTTGTGAACTATCGAATCTGTTGGTATAGTTTGGTCCGTGGCCTTTTCCCCTAGAAAAAAAAACATTTAAGTCACACCCGCGGCTGGCGCGCCAGTCGCGCGCGGCGGTCCGCTAATCGATCCAGGCCGAGAGAAGAGCGCAGCTGATTAGCCACCACATCGCCAGCTACCGGTGAGAATTACTTGAGGAAGCAAGCCACGGACCCAACTGTACTAACTGGTGCTAAAAATACGGTAGCCTTAAAAATTGGAGTGAGTTGCGTGCGAGTGGTACATACACGCGGCGTCGCCCTCATTCGTGGCTGTAGGTACGCGGGCACTGCCGAGATCACATGCGCGCAACACGTTGACTAGACTTGAAATTCTGAGGCGACTATAATAAAGCAACCGTGGATATTTGGGTATATTCAGATGCGAAGGTTTGCGGCGATGTGAGTTCATGGTGGACGCTTTCATGTTTGATGACCCGTGTCCAGAAACCAGTAAATATCTCGAGGCGACTTTTCACTGCACACAAGGTGGTTATCGCCTGCGAAAATGTGAAATTGTGGTGAATATGGCCCTGTGAAGTGGTTGTCTTGTGTTGTGACTTCAACAGAACTTCCTTTCCATTTGCCTAAGGAATCATCATTGTGAACTATGGACATACCATGCAGTCCGACCAGTAACCCATGGGTTACACTACGTCTCTTACCCATTATCGTTGTGTTGTGTTTTAGTTGTGATGGACGTCGTGAGTGTCATTTTGTGGTGAATAACGACTTCTTCATCCATGATCCGTGCCCAGGAGTCAAGAAATACCTCGAGGTCACCTATACATGTGTGATTGAGGGTAAGAATGTACTAGTTTGTGGTTTGTTGTAGTGCAGTAGAGGCATGCACTAGCTTCCCTTGAAGTATATACCTCCTTCCGAATGACATCGTTTTGCAGTAACGACCACCACCACTACCACGACCACCACCACCACTACCACAACGACGTCGACGACTACGGAGGTTCAGGATGATGTCAAGAAGGAGTAAGTGCTTTTTGAGTACCCATGGCTATTAATCACTAACCGTACTCATGGGTATTGAGCGTTGAGGTGAACTCTCCTAAAAAAGCAGATTTCAGCATGAGTGTGCACTCTGTACCTCTGACATGTGTGAAGACTTCGCGAAGAGGCATTGAATGGCCGGCCACTGTTGCGGGGAAGATTGTGAACAGGCCATGCCCGGAGGGCACTAGAGGTATCATTCACTTGTCAGTTGTCGAGAGTCATGAAAAGTGACCTACCCATAACCATATTCAGGCACCTCATCATGGCAGTGCTCAGTTGAAGGACTTTGGGCAGAAGCTGGTCCGAACACCATGGAATGCCAGAGTGACTGGACTATCCAGAGGCAGGATGCACTTGAGGAAACGATCAAGGACCAGGATGCTAGCGGAATTCCAGAGGTTGGCTTTGATCAATGTATCCCTGGACTATTATACTTTGTCCGCGCCATTCTACCAGGGTGTCCCCCCCCTTCCATGTTTTCTGGGAGTGCGCCCGTCTCTCCTTACTTGGCAGGGACTGCGGACCTTTCTCACAGGTTGGTCGGGAGTGCGTTCATTTGTTTGGGACGGTGGCCTCCTGCCCTCCCTCCCTTTTTGGTTTCGGTTGCGAAACTTTCTCGAATGCGGTCCCCTTTTGTCTAGTCAGGTTTCCGGACCCTTCTCACTGATTCGTCGTCAGTGCGGCCCTCCCGTTCGGTTCTATTGGGAGTGCGGCCCCTCTATTCTGTGTCACTCGGGAGTGCAACACTTTCTAACCCGAGTTGGTTGTTAGTATGGCCACTTTCCTCCAAGTATATCGGCAGGGCACCTTCTCTCCATGTTGCCTCGGTTGTGCGGTCTTCTTTCTCCCCAAATCTGTCGGGAGTGCGGTCCCTCCCATTCAGCTCGCTTGGTTGCGCGACCACCTTTCGGTTTGGTCTGGAGTGACACCCCTTCCATCCTGTTCGTTCGGGAGCGCGTCCCTTTCCCTTTAGGTCCGTGGGGAGCGGTGTGCGTTAATGCGTTTTTCGGTTTTCAATCGGGTAGAAAACGCCAATACCTCTTTAAATCTGCGTCAATACTTGATTGATATTTCAGGTACACACTTGATTGAATATTGAAGGACGGGAAAAGTAATAGAATCTTCAGTGAAATAGGGATTAGCTGATTAACGAAAAAGGGCTGTGAAAACAGGTTGGTTGGGAGTGCGGCCCCTTCCTTTTCACGTCACCCGGTAATATGAGACACTCCCTCTAGGGTCGTGTGGGAGTGCGGTCCCTTCTCATTACATTAAATTCCCGTTGAATCGATAAAGGTTTCTGCGCCTTCCTCCAGAGTGACTCTTTCTCCCCAGTGTTCCGTTCAAAGTACGCATTTGAGCCTAATACTCCTCCTAGTTCACTCAACCTTTTCAGCTTCTCCGCGCGATGACGTCCGATACAAGGCGCCCGATGGTGGCTGGAGATCTGCCGAAGCTGCTGAATGTGCTTGACATTGTTCAGGAGGTGGTATACAGGGAGGGATGGGCGAGAAACAATCAGAAGTTGGTGAATCAGGTAAGTCGTTCAACCTAGACCCCTACCTTCATTGATTTGCGGATGGAAAGTAAAAGCGTCGTTTTGCAGCTGATTGTGAATGTCGTTCACAATGCCCTACGAGCGAAGGAAATGTGGCAGAACTGGCCGCAGATGAAGCGAAAAACGTTCGCCACACGACTTTTGGCGTGCGTCGAACGAGCGATGACCTCCGCGTCGACGACCGTTTTTTCATCCGAGAACTATGTACAGCCTCTGGTTATGGCAGAGATGAGTGAGAGCATTAGGGTGGGTAGAATTCATATGAAGTTATGAAAATTTTATGAAGAAATAATCGTTTATTGATTGCAGACGTCTTCGCAGCCATCGGCCTATTTTCTGTTCCCATCGATGGCACTGTGGGCTGGCGAGAACAATGTGGACAGTGTGGATGTGCCGAAAGAAGCGCTAGAATTAACTGGAATGGGTGCGTCACCGTCTGCTAAGTGTTGTGATTGTAAGCACTAACTCTACATACATGTCTGTCCCACTATTGTCCCATAAATGCATCCTAACCTATGCCCATCTTTCAGGCGTGCATTAAAGCTTCACGCGACTTTATTTTGCGCGTAGCTTGTTTTTCATGTGAATTGATGTTACATGCTAAAACGTTTCTGTACAGGTTACTTGAAACCCTCACACACTCGTGGTAGACGAAAATCGCGAAGGTTTTTCATCAAGACAGCGTTTAGATATGCCGAACCGTATTCAGAATCCTCAAAATGCGCTTAAATTCGCACCAGAACCATTTTGAAACCTTTCTATTGAAACACGGTGGACAATTCTATTCATCGGGGGCTCTCCTGGGCATGTTACATGTTACTTCAGGTCTGGTCGCTCATAAGCAGGGATGAGCATAATTCCGAATTCCTATGGTTTTTGGCCCTCCAGTCTCCAAAAAAAAGCCTGAAAATGCGGAAAATTTAGGGAATATCGGAGATAGGGTGCCAAATCCTTAGAGGGTTATTTCGGGCGCTAAATTCGAATTCGAGTTCCGTCTTCACTTCTCAGAAGGCCAGGGTTGATCGTTATTGCATGAAAAAGAATTTTGCTGAACGAATTCCGGATTCCCGGTTGTTTTTGGCTTTCCGATTTCCACAATTCAGGAAAAAATCCGCTCATCCATGCTCAAAAACTTCACGCAGTTTTATCTTGCTCGTAACTTGTTTCTCTTGTCAAAAGATGTTACATGCTAAACTTTTCGGAATAGGTCATTTGAAAGCCTCATACAGCTTTCGGCTTCACGTAGCCTTATCTCGCACATGATTTTTTATTTAAAATTGTTTTTTTTCCCTGCTTGAGAACTTTTGAGCGATGTTTTCAAAGCTTCATGAATGAAGCTTCAATGCCATTTGGTTTGTATCATATTTTTCTCATTTCTCGTGCTGCGCACTAAAAAATCTTGCGATCAAGCTGCTTGAGAGCTTCACGCAACTTACGGCCTCACACAATTTCGCCTTGTGCATAACTTGTTTTTTTTCTCTCGTTTCTTGATGTTATATGCTAAGGAAATGTGGAACAACAGGGAAGCTTGCGCGCCACACACTGCTCCACGCAACCACTTTCATGTAACTTACTGCGCTTAGCTCTCAATTAACTCGCTTTTCACCAATATATATTATTATAGGTTAAAAAATCCATCTGCACTAGTTACTCGGAAGCTTCATCCAACTTACCGCATCATGCAACTCCACCTTGGTTGTAACCTCGTTGTCTAACTACTTTCAGTGTCATTCCTAACAGCTTTCGAATAAGTTACTTCAAGGTTCCACGCAATTTTGACTCACTCGTGTATTTCTTATGATTTTTTCATTGCATTCCTAACATTTTTGAACAAGTTACCCAGAGCCTCTGCTCAACATCGTCTTGCTCGTATCCAATTTTCCCTTTATCTTTCAAGCTAAAAAACTTGTTAAAAAGTAACCTGAGAGTTTTAAACAGCTTTATCTGGGATGAAAGTGTTTTTCTCATTATTCAATTTTGCAAGCTTACAACTTTCGTACAAGTTACCAAGAAGATTCTTACAACTCGCGACCTCACAACTTGTTGTCTCATTATTTTCTGGGGTAAGTGATGAAGAAACACACTGCGCTTATTTTGCAAGTATTATTTTTTACCAGTATGCTAGGTTAAATGCAGAATCCATTTCTTATCTAATATGAATAAATAGAAAAACAAGTCTTTGTTTGGTGAAAGCAGCAATTTGTGTGAAGCTTCCGGGTTAGTTGCGCTTAACGTGCCAGCAACTCGATGACTTGAAATTGCATGTAGTGTAGATTCATGGGCTAGAAAAAATTTCTGCGTCGTAACCTCGGTAAGTTGCGTGAAGTTTTCGAGCAAGTTACTTAGTCTTGCCGAAGCTAACCGTGGTATACGCACTGAACTCATCAGAATGCACTATAACTTGAATAAAAAAATAACCGGGCTTTGTCACTGGAGGAGACTGTGCAAACTGGAGGACATTTCAAAATGTAGGCCTGCTCCTCCCGGTTTGTCAAAGTATTTCTTCAGACCGTGCCCGAGTATACTACGCGTCTTTCGCGAACATGGGCGACGAAGAGGAGCCGCCTGTGGAAAAGCTGCCCGTATCCGATATGCTGCCCAGTGGTGGAGAACGTCGTCGTCGGGTCGTCTCGAGAATCGTCGCGGCCTCGATTGTACTTGAAGGGAAATCAATCAAGCTGCCTATGCTCCCGAAACCGGTAGGTTTTCAGAAGGCAGGTTCAGAATTAGTGTTTTTAACTTTTTATTTGTTCAGGTTGTGATCACATTCCATCACTATCCTGAAACTCTACGTCGAATGACGGCTCCTGAATGTGCCTGGTGGGACACTGAAGATTTTAAGGTGAATTTTCTACTTCTGTTGAGTTTGTTTTCCTTGAATGTAGGGTGGGTCGGGATTCTTATTTTTGGTGGTGTCTCGATTTCCGCAAAAACACCTCAATATGCGGCAGAAAATGGGAAGATTACGAGGTTTTTTTTTTCAAAATTTCCAGTTGTTTTTGAAACTAACAGCGGGTGGACTGCGGGCCAGTGGCGGACCAAAGAGCACCCGTCGTGCAGTTCGATCGTCATAGGTCGCGGTCCGACGTGGTGACCGTGGCGGGTCGGTTGTCGACTCGTCCCGCTGTTGAGCGCGCCCACATCGCTCGTGGGGCAGGGTTTGTGGACTGAGTACGCGGAAAAGGAGAGGGCTAGGACAAGTCAGGATGGCTAAACGCGACGTGCGCGGCGGAAAGGCACTGCACTAACGTCGTCGTTGAGGCACCGCACGCGTCGCGTCTGACCATCCAAACTCGTCCGAAACTCATCTTACTTCGTGTACTCGATCCACAGCCCGTTTTTTAATATTCAAAGCATGCTGTCGCTGACTGAAATCAAAAATTCGCCTAAAATTATGACTAGTAGCCAAACCAGATTTTTGATATCGAGATATTTATTTATATGGAAATTTCAAGAAAACAATGAACGATACTGATACCACATATGTAGCTCACTTATCTAGTAGTTTTCTCTTCATTCCCATGAATGAGGCTTGAGTGGCTCTCTCCTACTATCAGTATAGTCCCTGAGTGAGTATGCCCTATGTGGAATCCTCACCAAAAAATGCTTTGTTTTTCAGTGGTCCTCATCGGGATGCTCACTTCAATCGCATAATTCCACCCATACCGTCTGTGCCTGCAGCCATATGACGCATTTTGCAGTTCTGATGGATGTAGTGGGCCACGAGGTTGGTTTTCGTTGTTTTAACTATGCTGGTGTGAGTAAGAGAGTTTTTTTTTCAGATTTCTGCGATGGATAATCAACTTCTCACATTTCTAACGTATGCCGGTTGTACACTGTCGATTGTCTGTCTCACACTAACATTCTTCTGTTTTGTAGTGTTTGTCCAAGGAGGAGGCGATAGGTACGTGCGACCTGTGATTTTCATCAGCACCTTTCGCCAAATTTATTCGAGTGAGGGGACGATCCGCGGCGATAGATGGCCGCTCGCGATCGGAAGCCAACTGGCCTGTGGTGTCGCGAACGTCCCGCGGCTGCCGCAAATGGTACGGTCCATTAGTTCCGCTCAACTTGGCGAAAGGCCCAAATGTTTCTATTCGTGTAAAGTTGGGAGCTGTGCGGAAATTCCACGTCGACGCTTAGGAGAAAAACATGTACTAAAATGTACAAAAACGTTCAAAATTTGATGGAAAACCATTTTTGAACCCTTGTGATGATAGATATATTGAAATATTTCTGGGTACAATACTTTTGGTGGACTTTGAGTCACTACTGCATTCGATTAAGTTTTAAAGATTAGTGTTTTGCCATCGCCGAGAAATACTAGTGTTTTACACGTTAGCACCAGATTTCCTGTTTTGACACGTCAGTACGGTGCAAAACTAGTTGGACGGGGGGGGGCACTCAGAATTCAAGTGAGAAATGAATGATTCTGCTTTCAGAAATCGATCAAATTTCATGAAATTTTCAGCAAATTACGAGTGTTAACGTAATTACGTATCGGATAACGAAAAAAATTTTCATTTTCATGGATGAATCTTTTCATTTCTATGAGAGGATCTTGGGTGGCCTCCCCCTCCAACTAGTTTGGCACCGTCAGTACATCTGCTTGTGAAACTCAACAAACGTGTCAGGAACATGCAAGAAACAGTGAACGTGTTGAAATCGCAGTGTTTCACCGCGGTGGCAAAGTACTAACCTTTACAACTTATAATCGACTAGATTTCTCACTAAATTCATTTGTTTAAACTTCAACCCTAGCAGTCGTTATGCCGTTGTATAGCCCTTAATACCAAAATTTTGAGTAATTCAGATCCGAAAAAAATCATTTAGAAGAGATATAATGAAAAAGAATGCTAAAGGCGCGAAAAAAGCGTCTTCGCGCACCTTCTGACCAAATTCTACGAGCGATGTTATACCTCATTCGAGGCTAAATACTGCGCTGATTTCGCGATAGTGCCGCCCTAATCTCCCTTCTCGCCCTCCCCGCACCGAAAAGCGGCTCCGCTGTAGAGCCGCTTCAACGCACATAGGCAACGGCCCGGCACTATCGCGGCAAATTCGTTTAGAGTAGGACAACGGGGAGAATGGAAGGGCAGCGTAATCTTCATGTTTTCTTGTCTATTCTCATAAACTGGTCAAATACTGTTCCTTATTTCAGGGTGTTTATTCATAAAAATCTCTGCGCTTCACTGGGAATAGCGGAATTTGTGTTTTTGGCGGGTATCTGGAGAACTGAGGAAAAGGTGGATGAAGTTTTCTATGCAAATTCAAGAAATTTTCATATTTTTTTACAAAAAAAATCGCTGAAAATCTGATTCTCAGTTCGAATGTAGCGTCATTGCGGGATGTCTTCTGTATTTCTTTCTTTCTGCCCTCATGTGGATGCTACTAGAGGGATACCAGCTCTATCAGATGCTTGTTGAGGTATTTTTCGGAACTGTATACTTTTAATTTTTTGTTTCTGAAAAATAGACTCGTAACCGCAATTTTCCAGGTTTTCCCAGCTTCAAGACGCCGAGTGACCTTTTTCCTCATTGGATATGGCGTTCCAGCTCTAATCACTGGGGCGGCTGCCTACTATGATCCGACTGGATTTGGAACTCGTAGTCATTGCTGGTCTGTTAGTCCACTATTTCAACTCATGTTAGAGGTAGTCTTCACGATGAAAACATTCGGTACCCTCCCCCCTCCCTTCCGTCTAAGATAGTATTCAATGCTCATTGCAAATATCGAAAAAACGGACGAAAACGAGCAGCAAATAGCCCGAGACGGCCATAAAACTTGAATATGTGGCTTGCCCGCCCCGCCCACTTTCTCTGTAGCTATCGAGGAAGTGGGCGGGGCGGGCATAACACATTCAAGTTTTGAAGCGGTATAGGGCTCTTAAAGGCAGGGTTCGCGATAAAAACAACTTTTGAGTTCTCTTCATCAGAATGTAGATTTGGTCATCACAAAAGCAAAAATAAGTGAAAAAACCCGGAAATTTGCGGGAAACACGCTCAAAAACAAAGTATAACGGCTAATTACTGGTGTCGGCCGGCCCCCTATTTAACGAGATTTTCATTAATGCTTGCTTATCCGCCCATTATTTTGCTGTCAAAGTAATCAGTAGTGTCCAGAAATGCTCAGAACTTACTTTAGAAGCAAAATAAAAGTTGAAAAAATAGGCTTTTTCACAAATCTCGATAATTGGGGGCTGGAGGACACCAAGCCATAACTTGTTCCTCAGCGTTTCTTCTCCCATTTTTTACTTACTTTCACTTTTGTGATGGTCAGAGCTACCATTCCATAGGGATAGCACAACAACCGATTTTATCGAGAACCCTACCTTTTTTGGCAGTGTTCACGATAAATTTCACTTCCGATATCTCCACGGTTTACGGAAGGTCTAGTGCCCTATATAGCAAGGCAAGCTTAAAAAGGACACGAAAGACGCGTTTTTGAGCCAAAATAGGTCCTCTCTTGTTTACGTTGATTCTAGAGCGTGGAGGAATTGACCGCTACAAGGATGATACCTATCAGTGCAACGAAGAGATCAGCTCACTTATCAGCACTTCCTTGACTTGATCATTCCTGTAATCTGAGTCTCCATTTGTTCATTCCGAGGGGGCGTGTCTGGGGCACCAAAACGTTTGTTTGCAGCCGTTATTTTGCCGCTCCTGGCTCGTTTTCTACCGTTCTTTCGACACTGGGAGCCTATGATCCTTCTCGCCTATCATTTCACTGTGGAAAATCAACGAGGATGATTATCGTGAACGCTGCCTTTAATACTTGTTTTTACCCGTTTTTTTTCGACAATGTTGTTGCAGTGGGCCTCGGACCTTTCGATTTTCGGCTGTTTTTTTGTGAAGACTGACTTTACATAAGGCTTCCTATAAATATTATCACAAATAAATTAGTGTTGTTCAGGTTGCGGACGGATAACCTGTTCATTTTATTCTTTGTGGCGCCAGCTGCTGTGATTCTACTGACGAACACGATGTTCCTCTTGATGACAATGTGCATAGTGTATAGACACTCTAAGTATATTCCGTGTAGGCATGCTACGGATAATGGAGGGGATATCAGGTGAGGAATGAGTTTTGCAGTAACCACTGATTTCACTACAAATGAGAAATAACAGCTATGGTCCATGTCATCAAAGTAGGAAGCCGCGACGCTGCTCGGTGGGAAAAGTGGCACTCGTCGCTTACTGTATGTGCTGGCGAGTTACTAACACATTCCAGACCAGTATTATTTGTTGCATACCTGTCAAACATACAGTTTGCCGTGAACGTGTCGAAGCACGGGGATTGTAAAGGCCTTTCGACAAGTTCAGTCTAGCGAATGGACGAGATGCAACCATTGCGCCGTTCGCGGTAAGACCAGTGAGTGAGGCTTCGATCGTGAGCGACGTTCTACCACCACAGCCCCGCCCATTCACTAGACTGAATTCTACGAAAAGGCCATTCTGTGGTGGCTATTTTCTAGCTACTGGATATTATAAATTTGTCTCGGCCACGAAGTAAGATGAAATAGTACCTAAAACCAATAAAACAATAGAAAGAAAAATTACCGCTTTTCTGCAGAAACGTAAACCTTGGGTACTTCTAAAAATTTAAGGGAAAAAGAACAACGAAAAACGACCAGCAAGTTTTTGAAAACCGCGTGTATCATCCTGCCCACGAAATGGAAGTTTTCTGTCCAACGGAACAGTTGGCGATCTGCTCATCCCGAAAGATTCTAACAATCAAATATGCTTATTAGAAACGTTTTTGACTGTACAAAATTTTTGGTAGAGAACACACAAAACAGTCATTTACTGTACCTAAAAATGTTCGAAGCGCAAGTCATTAGAGTCTGTTCGAATGAGTCTGTCCGCTCACGCGGTCGGCGTGCGTGTTTCGCGGCCATTACGAAGAAGTTTTTTGGACTAGGTTACCCACTGCCGTAAAAAGATGGCAGGCATACTGTTCAATAGTCGGGTAATAGTCCTGCTAAATGATTTTCAAGACCGAAAGGTGTTCTCGCCACGACCGCCAAACACGCGTGCGGACCGCTTGGACAGACAATCCCATCCGGACCGACTTTACTGACGTCTTAATTTTCGCTGCACCAAACACACAAAATAGGCGGCGGAGGCTGGCGGACTGAATGTTTCAGAGGTTTTCGGAAGCAATTTTCTCTTCCAAAAATATAGAATCCATGGGGTCTTTCTGCTGATATCTTTTTTCTGTGAGCAGATCTCCGTCAGACGTAAAAAATAAGAATGTTTTTTTATCGCGCTTGCGCTGCCTTCTTTCGCCCCAGTCATATTTTTATGTGTGCAAACTCAGAGGTTCAGGACATGGGTCAAAGGTGCTATGGGACTGGTTTGCCTGCTGGGAGTTACGTGGACTTGCGGTCTTCTGTGGATCGACGACGGACATTCCATAGTGATGGCGTACGCATTCACCATCGCCAATTCTCTGCAGGGTCTCTTCATCTTTCTCTTCCATGTGTTCTTCTCAGAGAAGGTAATTTCTTCTAAAAGTTCACCTTCAGCTGTAATTTTGCGCATTTGGACCACGTCCTGCACTAGTGCCTTCTAATGATACAGTTTTTTTTTGTCCACTGAAACCACAAATTTTTCTTTGCATTTCCAGATGCGTTATGATATACAACGGTTCTGTGCTAAACGACGCCTCTTCTGCTTCGGTTCCGAACCGCGTGAAGCATCTAGAGACCCTCACAAGCGCGGAACAATGTCGCCGTCGGAAAGAAGTGGCAGCGAGTTTATTGTGAGTGTTATTCGAGAAGTCGTGTTTTGTTTATATGTACATACTTACCGAAATGGAAATTGCTCCATTCAATGTCTTTTCAGTATCCATGCTCGGAAAAGACGCATACTTCACCGCGTGGTTTGGACTCCTCAATGCATTCTGCATATCCCCAACAACCGCTAATTCATCACTACCAGCGCCATCCACAGGCAGCTAACGGTAGGCTAACCTGCCTTATAAGTGACCATATACTCGATTAAAATCGCAAAAAAAAACACAAAACCCGGTCCCTTCCTCTTGAACTGGATCGAATGCTCGTCCGAGCTGCAGGCTGGGCTGGGCACTCGTCCCGGAATGATGATTTTGAATCTGTTGAATATTCACTCCCTTGGCTTGTACCTTTTTATGCATCCCCCTTTGAAAAATCAAAATCTGCTGTGTGTCCATTAGTGGGCACAGCAGCCAAGGTTTTGACTTCCTGATTGTGACTTTGACTAATAAGTATCCAAAAAAAGAGTTGAGAAGGAAAATCCCAGTCGATTTGAACGAAAAAGGTAGTGTAATTTCCGAACTTCAATGGAATCTCATGAAGAAAAATTGTAAGTAAGACGGTAAGCTCCTCCACTTTCAGACAAAAATTGCTATGAGTCTACTGCTGAGTATATTCTCTATTTCGCAGTGAAATTTATTTCCGTCAATCGTGTGCGTGTGCGCACGTACGCTGCGTGTTCTTTTCTCCCACTCTTTGCAGCTGTATCTCTCCTCGCTTCGCACATGCACGCGGAGGGACAAAGTAAATTTTGCTTCGAAGTAGAGGATAAGTGCACTGAAAAGACGAAAAAACCGAGTTGTATCCACCTGGAGTGCCGCGATGCGTCAGAACTCGACTTGCCGCGCGATATGGGACTTGTTCGCAGCTACACAACGCACACTGCAATGGACGCGGTCCCAATAATAACTTTAAACAATGTACTTTATTGGAGAACGGAAAGAAAAAAGAAGTGAAACTGGGGGAATGGAAGGAGGCTTTCAATGTACAGAGTGTAGAAATTGAATGTAAATTAAAAGTTAGAGCGGGAGTACTAATTTGGCTTAGAGAAGGTTTATTCAAATTTACCTAGTTGATCAAAAACAGTATTTTACTAGTGTTTTAGGGACACATGAAGAAAGAGGAAAGTCTGGCAAGCTTTTAGTATAAATAGGTGGGATATTTGTTGTGATTAAAGTACCATAAATCTCGTCCCGGTTATGTCTCGTATTCCGGGGTAAAACCGGGACGAGATTTAAAACCCTCAAATCACAATAAATATTGAACCTATTCACACTGAAATGTTCGTTCACATGCTTTTGGTCAACTAGGTTCTTTCGCATGAATCTTATCAGAACCAGAAAATTACCTCGCTCTAATTTTATGTTTACTTTAAATTTCTAAAATTTATATCTCGAAAGTATTCCTTCCACTTCTGCCTCTTTCCATTTCGCCCATTTTCATTCCAATTCTCCTCCCCATTCTCTAATAAATTACATTTTTAATTTATTATTGTGACCGCGTCTAGTCCAGTGTGAGCTGTGCAGCTGCGGACGAGCCCCATATCTCACGGCAAGACGAGTTCTGACGAATCGTGGTATTCCAGGTTACAACTGGGGTTTTTTTACAGTTTTTTATAGTTTTCGGTGCACTTATACACCGCAGTGAGCGCGACAGGGTCTCACATTTCAGAGACGTAGAGACACACCGACCATCGGGCCTAGTGCCGTCCATTGGCTGACCTTCTTTGCTCGCCGTCGTTTTCCCCTACCCTTTCAAGTTCTGGCACCTCAAGACTTATCACCTCGAAAGTCAGAGAAAATTTTAGTGTGGAACTGTTGTGAACGATTGCCGTGTTTTCGTTTTGTTCTGGCACAGAGTTTAGACACTTCCTGGTTGGGGTAGTGTATGATAACTGAGAAATATTTTTACAGGAACCTACGACTATGCGACGATCGCCTATGGTGAGATGGTGCCTGGCCATATGCTTCCCCGTATGGCGGGTATGTGCCAGCATCCAGGTGTGGCTGTGCACCATTATCCGCCCTATGACCTGGACTCGGTCTATCAGCCTCAAGTAATGCATCATCGTCCACCTCCGGACTTCTCACCGCCTCCACCACCGCCGTCTCAGGGCGTTGGCACCACCGCTCGAGTAATTCGACCGCCGTCATCCAAACTCAGCGATGACTCGGCGTATTCTGACGGCGGCTCATCGTCCGTGCTGACCACCGAGGTCACCCCGTCTGGAGCCACCGTGCTTCGCATGGATCTGGGTGGGGCCAGAAGTCAGCCCAGCTACTGGCGAAATGTCTAATAGAGAAAGAGAGTAGTGATATATTTACATATCTGTTGCCGAGGTTGTGTGCTTCAGTCACGACGGTTTTTTTGTGCATCCGGGTGTAATCGCAATACATACATATGAATTCTAATACATACATACATATAACCGAATACTTTCCTTGGCATCCAAGGGCTTTCCTTCATTGCCTGCCGGCTGTTGACTTTCTTCACTTTCTGTTGCTCCAACTGTCCTTGACAATACCGTCATATCAATATGATATAGGCCATTTCTCTTCTCAAAGTACCGGTTCTGCTGTACATTTATGGATTGTAGTTGTAGATTTTCCAAGGTATTCTGATCTAGTCGAAAATAGCGCAATATTCGTTTACTAACCTTATCGTTTATCGTCAATTTTCCTATTGATGATTGCCTTCTATGAGTGATTTCTGTCTGTGTTGTGTTATATTATTGTTGTATTTTTCTAGATTGAGATTAATAAATATGAAAAACTAATCTTCGTCTGAAAATCAAAGTCACTTGTACATTGGCAAAACTTCTCATCAAAATTCATCGGAAGTGAATTTTTCCTCTTTCGCGGCAGTACGCTACCGCTCGTAGGATCTGGTCAGGAGGCGCGCTGGGACACGTTATTGATTTTTTTCTTTAGCGTCCTTCCTTCGGGGTCGTTTATACTTTCGCCGCCGAGCTGCGCGGCGAGGTGCAATTCTGTCATATTCATCTCGTGGTGGGATCGATGATATAGGATTGCACTTCGCCGCGCCCCTCTGCGGCGGAAGTATAGACGACCCTCCAAAGGCAGGATACGGGCAGATCTTCGATATCGGGATTTTCCGCTGAAATGGAGCGTATGCATAGTCCCAAAAAACGTGCGAAAACAGCGGTGAAATAATCTTCCTCAAGTTATTCCAGCAGCCAGTGAACCACCGTGTCAGAGGAATGTGTCCATCGTCCACGCATTCTTCAAAACCGCCGTGTAAATATCGGTCATTCTGGCCATGATTATCATGCTGTGAAGACCGCAATCTCTGACTTCGATGTTGTTTTCTCCAGAAGTAAGGTCCTATAGTTTGTGAAGCGTTCAGAAGGTGTTCAGCTGAGCCAGTTCAATCTACATATCTATCTCAAGTTTCGGTGGTGTCAAAATTTGACCTGCGCCTTGCCTTTAATCAACTTTCTCCTGAACTGAAAAGTTTTTTTAGGATCCAGGTGAGGAGGGCTATACAACAATGTAACGCCTACTGTGGTTGAGATTAGAATAAAAGCACTCTAGAGTGCGGAATTTGGTTCTCGGGTTCTAACACAGTACAGTCGTTTTCAGTGCCAAATTCCTGTCTACAATTCCTGACTACAACTGTTGCAACACGCGACATGTGATAATCATGCTGGGAGAAAGGTGAATCGTATCGGGACCAAGTGATCTCACCATGACTATCATCCTGTTATGTCTCAGATATTCGAGGGGGACAAGCCCCACTCCCACCAGAACGCCGGCCCTCCTTCCGTGACAAGGCTGGCGTGCCAGTGGTACGAGGCTGGCGCCCCCAACGTCTCCGCGGCGGCACCATTCTTCCACGGTTCTCATCCGCAGTGGTTACGCGGGCCATCCCAAATGTAATATTCAGGTACCCTAGGATTTGCGTCGTTCTCGTCGCTTCCTCATTATTCAAGACGATTTCTATCCTAATTGGATTAGTAAAACACTTTAGAACTATTGAAGTTTATTACAATAATCAGAATACTCTTCACTTTAATGGTAGTTTACACAAATATTACAGACGTACAAATTGAGGCGGCTTCCACGATCTTCTTCGTTTCCACTTCATTGTGAAGTAACCTTTGATAACACACCTTGAGTCTCTATTTTTGAAAGCGGTTGAATCCGATAAAACAATAATCCGTGGGAACCAGCTCGAGTGGAAAAAAAGAAAAACCGCAACTTCTAAGGTTCAGATGTCCACACAAAAGAATATTAAAAATGTAGCAGATCTACGAAGAAGGAAAAACAACATGTTGGCGAATAACAATGCGAATATATGACAAATTCTGCGGGCTCAAACCAGCTTTCCCACCCCAATAGTTCCTCGTGCCGTCCCAAAGTTACGTACAGGCCATAAACCGGCCAAAGTCTCACCGTCGACTGCGTACCACGCGCTGCGCGGCCGCACGCGCGTCGGAAGCAGACGAGTTTTGGCCGCCGCGCGACGAGTTTCGGCCGCCTCGCGGAGGCCGAAACGCGCGCGGCGGCCGGAACCACGCGCGGCGGCCAAAACTCGTCTGCTTCCGACGCGCGTGCGGTCGCGCAGCGCGTGGTACGCAGTCGACGGTGAGACTTTGGCCGTTTTATGGCCTGTAGTCCTGTAATGGTGGCAACTTTTGATAGGAGCTTCGCACAGCAAATTTCACTACAAAGGAAACTACCTCACGAGCTGCCCAATGATACCCTCAGTTAACGACGTCACCTAGTAATCGCGCACACGCCTGAAAATCAAAAATGTCAAGTGATGGTTATCTAAGCTGTGAAGGAGCGGTACAAAAATACCCGACCTGTTCATGAACTGATAGCTCCTCCACTAAGTTACATCGGATCAATTCTGGAGGAACAGCCTTCTTTCATCACGGCCTTTTGCCATGTGAAATTTCTTAGAATGCACCTCCAAAAAAACCTACAAACCGAAACATATTGATCTCTCCAGTCCGTAAGGTGGAATAGTTCCCTGAAAACACCGTAAACTTATAGTTATTCAATTCTACCGAGAGGAAGGAACGGGATTTATGTTTTAGAGAGACGGAAACAGAAGAATAATGTTCAAGTGGTGAAACAGATTTCAAAAATGAGTGTTGAGATTGTGCGCTCCGTGCGGGAAAAACTGCCCCAAGCACAATGCTCGCGTTGCGGCGCAGAGGGCTGGCTCAGCGGTGGTCGGAACGCCGTCCTTCTCAAGTCTCCGCCCACAAATACGACTCAAGGCTGGCCCCCTTCAGCGAAAATGAACGAGGCTTGCCCCCTTCGAGTGTCTGAGCGACTCACTATCGGGTGGTGGCCATCGTGTATCAACACCCCTGAGGAGGCGGGAGAAACGGGGAGGAGCGAGGTTCCTGATTGGACGCCACAGCCGGGGCTAGCCCATGTCGCGTCCAATCAGGAACCTCGCTCCTCCCCCGTTTCTCCCGCCTGCTCAGGAGTGTTGATACACGATGGCCACCACCCCTCACTATCAGATACTTGAGGGGGGCAAGCCCCACTTGCACCAGGACGCCAGCCTTCCTTCCTTGTCAAGGCTGGCGTGCTGGTGGAACAGGGTTGGCCCCCTTTCCTCTCTTCGCTGCGGGACCGTCTCACCCCGGGTCTCACCCGCAGTGGTTACGCGGGTCATCGCAAACACAATAATTGGGTACCCCAGGAATTACTCTATTCTCATCGCTTCCTCATCATTCAAAACGATTTCTAACTTTATTATACTGATAAAACACTTGGGAACCATAAAAATTTATAACAGTAATCAGAATACTCTTCATTTTAATGGTAGTCTACCCGAATGTTCACAGACGTACATACAAGGTGAGGCGGCTTCCACAACCTTCTTCGTTTTTTTTTCATTTCAATGTAATACCTTTGATAACACACACAGTTATTGTTTATGAAAATCATCGAATCTGAAGAAACAGTAATCTGTGGAAACCACCTCCAATAAAAAAAAACACAAAAATCGCAACTTTCACAATTCAGATGTCCACACAATAGGATACTAGAAAAGGGGCAGATGTAAAAGGAAGGAAGAATAAGATGTTACAGCATAACGATGCGAGTGTATGCCAAAGTTCCGCGGGTTTAACAATGTCTTTCCATTCCAATAGTTCCTCGTGTCGTCCCGAAGTTACTTACGTAGTCCTACAATGAAGACAATCTTCATCAGAAATACCGCATCGCAAACTTTACTGCAAAAGAAACTACCTTCTAAGCTGTTCAATCACATCCACCATCAACGATGGCGCGCTTGTTTTCGCGCACATCGTGCCTGAAAACCAAAGTTTCAAGTGGTGGATAAGTGCCGTGAAGGAACGGTAGAAAATACCTATTGATGAGCTGATAGCTTCTCGAATCCGTTTCCACGGAGTTACGGCAGATCATTTCAGGAGGAGTGGCCTGATTTCATCTCGGCAAGACGACGAAGGTCTCACAAACAAAAACATCGGAAGGTATAATAGTACCCTGAAGACAGCGTAAATTAATAGATAACTCCAATCTACTGAGAGAAAGAAACGGGATTCTGAGTCGGAGTTGTAAAAGCAGAAGAATAATAATGAAGTGGTGAAACTAATGACGAATATGAGGGTTGACATTGTGAGCTCCACCGTTGAAAACCTGCTCGATTCGCAAATCATGCAACGCGGCGCAGAGGGCAAGCTCAACGGTGGTCGGAGCGCCGTCTATCTCAAATTTCCGCACACAATTACGGTTCAAGGCTGGCCCCTTGAGCGAAAATGAACGAGGCTTGCCCCCCTCGAATGCCTGAGCGACACGTGCTCCGAGGTCGCCCCTGGCTCAATGCTCCGCGCGTCGGACGCGAGGCGGCTCCATAGCGCTTCTGATCAACGTCATGCATGCCTTTTCAGGCAAAGTACAGCTCCATAGTGTTACTGCCATGAAGTTCATGAGTCGCTGATGTCTGCGCCAGAAAACTGTTCAGAAGGCTTCTTTCTGGGGTGTCACGGAATGCGGATTAGTAAACTTGCTGGTCGACTCACCTCGGCGAGAAATAGACTCCACCGTCCTGGACACGCAGTTGAGATGACTTCGATCATCAGCGTTTTTTGGTGAGAATAGTGCAGTTTTATGGTAAAAATGCTGAATGAGCTCAGCTGAATGTGGATGACTGAGGCCTGATGAAGTGACAAGTCTCACCTCATCAGCGCACAATCACCACACTATGCTGAGCGTACGGTAGAATTCTCCTAAAAGAAATCCAGTACCCCCAGACAGGTACGATGGGTATGAAGGTCCTCCGTGGAACAGACAGCATGGAGAAACAACAGCCGCTGATCAAGGCACACTGAGTGGGAAGGGTAGTGGAAGAACGCGAAGGAAGATAAGATGTGCCGCAGAGTCGATGACAGGTGTGGAGTACGTTGACAGAACGTGCCAATCCGATTCGTTACTAAAAACTGATCTTATCGGCACTTTTACGGACGAGACACTTCTAAGAGATGGTTTCTTGCTCGCGACAGCGCGTGGAAAAAATTCTCTAGTAACTGCATCAATTGCAGCACAACGCGTTTCCAAAGTGCAGAATAATCCCCAATCATTACAGTTTAAGCATGGTTGGGCTTGCCTCGTTACATATCGTGGTAAGACCCAGTCACGAACTATCATGAGGGTCACACCACGAAATGTAAAGAGGCAAGCCCGATACACTCCGCCCTTTCACTTTTACGGGGATCGACCACGATTTCTTAGTTATGTTGAAACGATGAAGGAACACGACGGAACGTTGCTGTTCATTTATTTTTTCTCCTTCGATGTTCAATTATTGAGCAAACTGTAGGACTCACTCTCTTGTTCGGGTCAAATTTTACCCTATTCCTTCGCATGCGTGTGCGGGGCGAGGGAAAAGGCAGCAAGGGAGTGAGGGGAGAAGGAGAAGCAGCATACGCGCTCACACGCACGCGATGGATCTAGGCAAACTTCGATCCTTAATAAAGAGTATACCTTGCCAAACAAGACAGAAAATTCTATCGAAAACAAAACGAAATTATCTATCTCCAACGTAATATTGGCAAGCACAACGTCGTGGAAAAAATGTGCAAGGATTAAAGAGGATCGCCAAAGTTTCGTTAGGAATGGGCGGGAGTCTAGAAGCACTGCGTATGTTGTCGAAGACAGACGGCGCTTTAGAGCATCACCTGGAATCTTCCCAGACCACTCATCCACAGAGTACACGGGAAACCAGGAGTCTTCGACGAGTTCCGTTATAGGCGACGCGCGCGGCAGGAAAACCGCTACCGGCAGTCACCCCGGAGAGCGGTAACCATGTCTTCCTTTCGGAGCTCACGATTTACGCTTTCCCAGCAGAGACGTTATGCAACGTCTTTCCTGTGCGCGAGTCGTGTATACCGGCCGAATCGTCCAAGACTCATCGCTTTCCGCGTATACCCTCAATAAGCTTCCCCAGAAATGGGTGAAGACTCTAAGTGCCGCGCAAAGCGCTCCAAATTGTAAACGAGACTGAAAAGTACCTCGATACACCTACGGCGGTTTTGCATCGCACTTGACTGTGAATGGAAGAAACACCCGAGAATCGGTTTTCTTGAACCACACGGATTCACCGACAAAGCAGAAATCAATGTGATGCATAGCTCAATATAAGCTATGCATCACATTGATTTCTGCTCGTCGGTGAATCCGTGTGGTTCAAGAAAACCGATTCTCGGGTGCTTCTCTCAAATTCGAAACTCGGATGGTTGTACAGTTCAACTGCGCATTGCCGTTCAGTCCGCAAAGTGCACGCTGATTGCGAAAGCGTGCTGCGGCGCGGTCGCGAGTATACTCAGACAGGGATGTGGGGTCCCGAGCGGTTTTTGCCTTTTGTGATCCCACCGCCCGGGTTATCCCACATCCCTGTCTGAGGGTACTCGAAACCGCGCCGCAGCACGCTCTCGCAATCAGCGTGCACATTGCGGACTGAACGGCAAAGCGCAGTTGAACTGTACTCAGACAGTAACATTGGTCGAACCGAGGGCCCATGGCCGGCTTATCTGAGCATGTTGCGGTGACTGGATTAGTAGCGTGTCGACGTCGACCACACGAATTCCATTCGTACCTCACTTTCGCATTCACTTCAGCTTATTTTTATAATTGAAAACTTCGAGGACTCATTTAGATTTCTTGCCTGTTCGTAATTTCCTCCCACTTTCTCGGCGCTGGCCTATCACGTCAACATTGGCATGCTTCTGCCGCGCTGGAGATAGGTGAAAGGCGAGAAAGTGGGTGAAGAACCTCCCAGCAACAATTCTATAAGATAGTCATTTAGAAAATGCTAGTTGGTCTACCTGAAGTTTTCAATCAGCTGATTAACAGTCTCGACAAACACATCTGCCCATCTAACACGCGAAATCCCTCGACGACCAAGCGCACAAAATGAGCCCATTCGGCTGGGGTGACGGTCATTAGTGATGTTGACCAAGCGCAAAAAGAGAGGAGTGAAGTGCCGTGATTGGAGGAAACACCGGCTACTTACAGCCCGCTCCTTAGGCCGTAGTTATACACCGGCGGGACGCTGAGGAAACAGCAAGACAACTACCACTTACATATGTGTGTCCCAACTGTGCTGAGGCATGCCAAAAGGAAGAGTTGTCCCAGAAAAACGCGCCGCAGCACCGTATACTGTATCCTGGCGGGACCTTTCCTGTTGGACATTTGCCAATTTCCATCAGCTGATTATTTTTCAGGTCGAAATTTGTTAATATTTCACCAAAACGAGATAATGAGCACTGCTATGACAAGAGCAAAACATTTCTAGCGACTTTCTGCAATAAAGAAGTGATAGAGGCATGAAATATCAATAAAATACAATTGAAACGCCCGGAAACTTTTAGTCTGCAATATTGCGTCGGAGTTGCTAAAGACGCAATATTGCAGACGAGGCATTGATCCACGCAGCAAGCGGCGGCAATGTCATTCGCGGGACGTCTTCATTCCGCTGGTGTATAACTAGGGCCTTACGTCTCTGGCGATTGACTCCTTCCTCCGACGCCGCCGTCCATCGATTGCGCCCCAGATGGTGCAAGATGGCATGTGAGTCTGTGCAGACGCGGTGTGTAGCCGAGTCAAGCGTCGCACAGGACTAGTGCATACTTTCTGCGACGAGCGACCCGACATAGTGTTTGTCATCTATATCGACCGAAAATCGATATTGCTGATATGCACTGTCGCGGTCGCAAGTATGCACTAGGCCTTATAATCCTACCGCCGGGCGGTGCGGCGCATTCCATTTCCGTTATAGTGATCAGGCGGAGCGCCACGATCGATATTATAGGACCTCACTCCACCGCGCAGCTCAGAGGCAGAAGTATAAGCGCCGCCTTATCCTTGCGCCGCCGAGCGGCGTGACGAGGTGCAATCTTGTAAAATCGATTATGCCGCTCTTCCTTATCAATATAATAGGATTGCACTGTGCTGTCCCGCTCGGCGGCGGTAGTATAAACGCCTCCTAGATGAGAGTACCGTCAGAGAAGCCGAGAGTGAGGTTTCACTAGCAGGTATCTCCTCCAATCACCGCACTTCGCTCAACCCCAGTTTCCCCGCTTTTTTTGCGCTCAGTAAACAGTACGACCACCACTAATCCAGTTTTCTTTCTGTCCATCCACCGTGAACCTCATGGAACTTGACCGGACCATTAAAATTCGGCTTTCGATGCGTATTTCACTAGATCGTGAAGACGAGATAAACTTCGAAGATCTGAACTGAACTGCGTAGTCCGGCTTGATGTTGAGTGCACATGCTATGCGTCAGAATACAACTTTTGAACGTTCTATGGGTAACCCCCAACGACTACGACGTAGGCGCTGCGTCCCATTTTAGGATTCGACCACAACCTGCTCATCCAATTCAAGTTTTTCAAACATGCCAAGAAGAAACACTAGAAGAGTACTAGCCATAATTTATCTTCAAGTGAGAGCTATTCAATGACATGCTATATCAATAGAGTGTAATATACATAAAATCAACAATAGGTAAAACATATCAGGACAGTGTGCGAATGTCCTTTGTCACGATATCACAATCGCATATCACATCATTTCAACAGAGTAAGATTAGTAATCTCCACAAGGAATGAGATATTATCCCATCAGGTCAACCAACAAACAATCAACAGCAATGGAAGGCATGCAGGGAACACTCTAGCGAACACCCGACAAATACAGGAGCATGGGCTGCACAGCCTAGTGATACAGCCACAAATTAAAGGAAAAACAACATCTGTATACAGCATCTTGCTACACAAACTAGTACATTCAAAAGGCTCCTTCTGCAGAGACATTGTCTCGGAACAAATTCGAACAAGCTTATATGTATCGTCCATGTCATTCAAATGGAAAGGCGCACTCCGCACGAAATTGATCGATCGCCTGCCACCATCCCACTACATTTTTTCGAAAGCCAATTTTCGCGTCAAGCAGCATCGCGGCTTCCTAGTTGAATGACACGGACTGTCTGTGAAATCAAATGATTTACACAGAACCGCTAGTCTCCTTCGTCCTTTTCAGCACTTTCTCCAGCACTTCGTAAATGATCACAGGCTTCTGGAAATCATTATCTACCAAATTGAGCAGGCAAAACTCGTCATGGATATTCTGGACAACTTTGCGTGACACAGAGTCTTTCGGATAGATGTTAGCCCTGAAATCAGATGAAATTTAGTACCAGAAGCATATGAAGTGTTCTGTAAAAAATTCTAGACAGCGCTTGATGTAATGTAATAACATAACAATGCAATAATCCAGAGAATTGTAAAAACTACAAAATCTTAATCACTGTACTGCCGTTCTCGGAGCTTAATTCCGGTGCGAATTTGTGGACAACGGCGGTTGCATTGGATGATAATCGTGATGGGATCACTTGGTCCCGTTGAGATTCACCTTTCTCCCGGCCAGATTATCATCTTGTCACGTGATGCAACAGCAGTAGTCCGCAATTGTAGACCGGAATTTGGCTCCGAGAACGACAGCAAAAACTTTATGACGAGAATATCTCAAGTAATTCTTCGTAATTCCAGGCCGCTAACAAGCAGGGTTGTGGTCGTAGTGTCCAAACCGCTAAAAGGACGGGGGAGGAGCGAAGGGTCATGATTGGAGGATACACGGGCTACCGCCATTCACTGTCCTTCCCTGCCGTCTTCGCAGCTTGGACACATTACGACCACCTTCCTGGTAAGCAGTCTCTTTCCCATGCCAATATTGTGCTCCAATGTCATGTGTTGACATTTAAACATTGGTCAACGCGCGCACCGCTCATTGCGGTCCTTTGATGAGAAGCCTATTAAAGGCCATAGTTTCGGTTGCCGGAGAACTCGGTTCTGCCAGGCTGCGATGACGTCACAACCCGGTGCTTCACCCACGCCAAAATGCCCACCAACTCTCCTACCCCTTCCAAAATCGGGATAAGAACTGACGCAGGGGCTTCATATTCCAAAAGAAGTCGGACTTCAAAATGAGCCTATTTCGCAAATATAGGAATGCTTGAAATTGCGTCGGGTACGAGTTCTCATAGAATCCATGGTTTCATCACTGCCTTATTTCATTCCTTTTTCTAAGGCAGCAGACACGCTCGAAAAAATCTGTCGGGATAAATACGTTACTGAGGTCGCATTCCCTTTACTAGAACGCCAACGCCGTTGGAAGCGTCAAAACAGCCAAATTTGAGCAACAACGTTCCAAAAAAGTTTCGAAGATTCCGCCCTTGAGCTTCGCAGACTCCATCCCCCAAGACAAGCTCCTGCAGATTGCTCGTTTGAATACTGGCATGCTGCGGTAACTCGTGTATGCTGCGGTAACTCGGGCATGCTGCGGTGACTCGTCCACATTCACTCCACAACAAAACAACTCGTTATTCCTCTACATTTTGCGTCGGATTTTCATTTGTTTCCCATACCACCAGCTCCTAACTTTAGATTTCTGACATAAAATCGATACCATTTTTGAGCGTGTATGCTGCTGCTTTAAAGGCAAGGTTCACGATAAAAAAAACTGTCTTCGAATTTTCACCAAAAATCGAATGTACCGTTGTCTTCTGCAACAATAATGGTGAGAGAACGGCTAAAAGCGAGCCATAGATAGCCCTATACGGTCCTCAAACTTGTATGCGCTATGCACTACCCGTCCACTTCCTTGATGGCCGTTGAGGAAGTGGGCGGGGCGGGCATAGCACAACCAGGTTTGAGATCCGTAAAGGGCTACATTTAGCTCGTTTTTGGCCGTTCTTTCGCCACTATTGTTCCAGTTAATCCCGATACATTCGATTTCCGGTGAAAACTTAAAGAGCGCTTCTAAGAGCTCTACCTTAGAGCCACGCAATCATTCTAGAAGATAATCTAGAAAATTTAAGATTATCGTGAGCACTGCATTCAAGTTCATCTTGCTCTGTGAATTGTTCCCGTTTTTCCTGACATTTGCAGATCTTTTGATTTTCCTGAGTACAATGCCTCAAATATAATACATTGCCTCGTGACGACCGAACGCTAACTTTGGACAGACGTGGAAACAGGCAAATCTCCAGAAAGAAGAAATCTCACCAGTTCTTGATCCACGCATCATATGCTTCATCCTTCCAGGCCCGGAATGCAAGTGGATCAACCACTGTTGGCTGTGCGATCTCGGCGCCAGGGAAGACACCCCATGTGACAGCTATTGGCGTAGTTGCTTCACCATTCATACGGTCAAGTGACCCCTAGAACATGTTTTATTGGTCAAAGGGCCGAGTTCGCTTTTCTATGAGAAATAAACCCGCACGTCGTGATTGATGAGGTGATAGTTGATCCGCGGGTAATAATCGTCCACAATTTCAAGGAGCGACTTGGCGTTTTCCTTACTGATGAAACATTCCAGGTACGCCTAGAGAATTCAGATCAATTCAGAAGCGCACATCAATCAATATCTCAAACTCCCACGCTACTGAACGCAGCGATGAGACTAAGACATGGACTCTACAGACAGACAGCGACAGGACCCAATAAGTACAAAAAAAGGACTTGACTCGCTTTTGAAACTGAAATTCCCCTTGGGACCGCTTCGCCTGGTATTATGAATTGCAAAAGACTACTATTCCATTCTAGTGAGGCGGTCCCGAGTGGGATCCGAAAACCAGAAGACGGGCCAACCCCTCCATTTTTGTGTACAGGCACTCATACCTTCTGATAGCAGTAGCCACCCGGCTTTCCCCATCCAACCAGCGGGTCAGTCGATGGTGCACCGTTAACGGGAGGCTGACTGTTGACTGTCAAGATGCCCTGGAAAACGGTTTTTCAACGATAGTGACCTTCGAATAACGGGAATCCCCCTGTAAATTTGAAATTCCAACATTTTTGTTACACCAGAGCAGCTGTTCGTTGATCAATTTCGTTTCTGCCGAAACACCAATCTCTTGCTCATTCCACGGTAGAGAAGTAACCTGAAACGTTAAATCGGTACTATACCAAAACTAGTACTCATATGCTCGCCAGCAGCAAAACAAACTTTGACTCCTTTAGCGTTGACTTCTTGCGATATGAATCTCACGAACACATCCTTCACGTCCTCGAACGACTTTAGCTCTTCACCATACATCTTCAGAAGGTCCTCCTTCTTGGTTTGTGCCTGGAATGCATCGACTGCCGGCTGTGAACAATTTTGAAAACTCTCAACTACTCATGTAAAACTAGTTGTCCAGAATCGGACGAATAGTTGTCGAGAATCGAGGGAAGTTGTCCAGAAAATTGATAGAAAAGGTAGAGAATTCCGAGATCCGCAGTATGCGTCGAGAATTGCGGCCGATTTCTTCAGAATTTCAGAGAAAGTTGCTGAGAATTCGGGGGAACGAGTGTTTGCCGAGAAATCGGACAGATTTCTTGACAACTCCTTCCGAAATTGAGAATATGCCTCGAATATGTCGGAAATTTAGCAAGAATTCAGGATATCACTTCAGAACCCTCTTTACACCACATTCTTGGAACATTGTGGCTGCTGTTTTTGTTCTTTTCTTTTCGTGTGGGTCCTCTGCCGTTTTTGAGTCGACCGGGGTGTGTTTACCTTATGTGCAAACTTCCACCGCCTAAGATGGAGGCTGAACACCGCTACAGTATACTGACTCACACCTTTCTCAGGTGTGGTCCCCCCTGAAATCGACAATGTTGCAAAACTAGGAGCCACGAGAATGGGATATTTGAGTCCAGCTCGGTCGATTCACTCTGCAGTCAAACTTTCGCCGTCTTAAAGTAATTCCGAGCACCGATTCACTGATAGCGCACTGGTGCTTGGCAAGGCCAATAGCGGCCCATGTTGAACGATTTTGTAGACCAACAGCATATACGATGCACAGTTTGCCTCTGGCGAACGTCGATGAAACGAGCCAAGTTGGGAATTAGGCAATCAAAGTGGGCTGAAATCATTTCCGTGGGCTTCACCGACCGCTGTAATCAACGGTTGGGCAGGAGCCCCAAATTTTGGTAAGTACATACAGTTGTAGAGGTGTATAACTGTGTTATAACTGACAAAAATCGTGCAAAGAGTTGTCGGGAATCGGTCGAGAAGTTGTCGAGAATTGGGCGAAAAGTTGTCAAGAATTCTCTAGTCTGTGAAAGTTGTCCTGCATTCGTACGCCTGCAGGACAACTTTTCGTCCGATTCTCGACAACTAGTTTTACCTGAGTACATTCATACAAACGCTAGGCGGTTCCGACAGAAAGCCGCCGAAGTAGGCTAGTCTATCTACAGCCCAAAACCAGAAGAAGAAGATCAATCCTATTGCGAGATCAATCCTATTCTGGGAAGTACCGACTTTTTTTTGGCTCATTTCTGAATTTCTCCAAAACCCAGCAGCACGCCGTTGCACACACCTTCTGCTTCGGTAGCTTCCAGACAACTCGCACGTAAGAAGCTATAGGTTCCCCGCCCTAAGAAGGGAAGGCCACTTGGAGAAGGTGGCCATTCCGAACGACTTACAACATGGTAGGATAATTTTTAACGGAAAATTCAAATTTAACAAATTTAACTTTTGAAGCCACGCTCTGTTTCTCCGAACAGGGTTGTAAGCGACACAGGTTGCGGTGGATAAATGACCTCACCGTACCGTAACCCAACAACATAGCATAAAAATGAGAAAGGATCTCATAATCCTGTTCAGCGCCCTAAGTAACTCCTCTGAACCATGCTTGAGCGGGAAACGTATTTTTCGAACTGTGGAGTACCATATAGATGGAGAGAGCTCTTGTGAAACTTTTGGAGTGCCGGAAATCGAATTTTTAAACGGAGCGCAGCAATAAGGGTCGAGTTCGAATTTTTCGTCATATATTGATTCTAAAAAGTCGCATTTCGTCTGGAATGACTACTTTCAACAAGTGACCTTCCCTTGAGAGAATTTACTGCTGAAATATTCAGACCACTTCGTGTTCGTTGTCTTGAATAACTTCTTTACTGCGTATGTCTTGAGTTACATCTCAGACGATGGCCGCATTCAATGCGGTCGAATATGAATTGTACTCCAAAGACGAGACTGCCTCGAGCACAGTCAGGGAACGTGCTGCTGGGAGAGCAGGTGCTCATATTGTGCTTCGAATTACAGCACTTGCCCAAACAAACAAAACATTCAACGCGCGAATGATACACCTTCAACTCGATAACAAAACGATTTTCCAAAAAAGGTAGGCATACGACGCACTCTTGAGGCGGAACTCATGTCAGATGTCGGCAGCTTCGCCAGTTCAATTACCCAAGTTTGCAATACTTAACTCGCCCACCCGCTGGGGTCCTCGTCCAACCGCTGGCGGCCCAGATGCTGCTCGGCAAGCTAGTCGAGTCGCATGTCGGTGTGCCGGTCGCGTTGCGTGTCGGTGTTCTGCTACGATAGCGCTGAACCACCTTGCAGCACGTGCTCCTGCGACGAAATTTCGCTACACGTGCTGCTGTTTGGAGCACGTGCCCCGTGATAGAGCCTTTCGAAGTTTGTGGTCACTCGAGTTGAATGTATATTCGACACGCATTGAATATGACGATTTTCTGAGAAATTCATCAGATGAATTACTAAAATGTAGAGACCAAGGTTCAAATAATCGTCCGAGGTATGCAATGTGCTCTTACGTTCATTGGCGTGTACTAGTAAGAGAATATAACTAGCGGCTGACTACGTGTGGATCGAAATTGTTGAATCTGGCTGTTTGAGAGCAGGGATGAGCGGAACAAAAATATGAAATTTCGGAAATCGGTTTTCGGGTTTCGGAACTAAAACTTTTTTATCGGGTTTCGGAAATCGGGCGCGAAACGCCTGAAAATGCGCGGAAATGCGGGTTTCGGAACGCGAAACGCGGAAAAACTCAGAAAATATCTGATATTTTCTTCCTCCCTGATGACCCGATAGTTTCGCATTCCGCAGCGTTTTTTGCGGTTTTCGGAATGCGGAACGCGGAATGCCAAAAATACGCGAAACTGCGGGTTTCGGAACGCGGAACGCGAAACTCCGCTCATCCCTGTTTGAGAGGCGTGATTTTACTCCTAGTATTGTACGATGACTATTTACAATTGAGCCGTTTTTTACTCGAATATTGACTGTATATCGACCTCTTGTTGTGACGTCAAAATGGTGGCGATGGATCTCGCAGTCTGCTACCCTATGATTTCATATCCTGTCTTTTGCACGAATCCATGCCATACGAAGCTAAATCAGCAGTGGTTCCAAGAAAAAGGATGGGCGCCGTCGAGGCACCGGATATGGCGGCACCCCGCTAAAGGCGGAAGACGAAGTAGATGAGAACTCCAGGAATCGGTACAGTCGGCCTGGAAAGTAATGATGCTTTGCGTTCCCTATTCAAGGTTGGCGCAAACTCGGTGAAATATGTTATAGCATACGTGCTCCGAGCTTGCACCAACCTTCGTTAGGGAACGCTAAGTATCAGTGCGTTCCACGGCAATGGTATGTATCAAGTTGATGCAAAAATTTCCGGACTTTTCACGACTGTGAATAAAAAAACATTTATTTCAAAAACAATTAGGGCTCACCCAACAAAATAATTTCCGTCACATTCAAGGATCCTTTGCCACCGATTGGTCAGATCATTAATTCCTGACGCGTAGAACTCTGGCTGTTTCGAGTCGAAGTATTCTTCTAAGGCCATTTTAACTTCGTCATCGTTAGCGAAGTGTTTTCCATCCAGGAAGTGCCGCTTCGAGCAGAACAGATGGTAGTCGGAAGGGGCAAGATCTGGGCTATATGGAGGGTGAGGAAGAACTTCCCAGCCCAGGTCCAGCAGTTCCTGTTGAACACTGTTCGCCTAGTTCACGACAATGCTTGGCCACACGTATCTCGGATAACCCGACATAAACTAATGGACCTGGGCTAGGAAGTTCTTCCTCACCCTTCATACAGCACAGATCTTGCCCCTTCCGACTACCATCTGTTCCGCTCGATGCAGCACTTCCTGACAGTTCACTAACGACGACGAAGTCAAAATGGCCTTAGAAGAATACTTCGACTCTTAACAGCTAGAGTGCTACGCGTCGGGAACACATGATCTGCCCAATCGGTGGCGAAGGATCCTTGAATGTGATGGAAATCATTTTGTTGGGTGAGCCTTGTTCGTTTTTAAAATAAATGTTTTTTATTCAAAGTCGTGAAAAGACCGGAAACTTTTGAATCAACCTAATAGATGGGCTAACTTACCCGTGGCCACATTAAAGAGTTCAACTGTTCCGATCGAAGTATTTCTCACCAGTTAATATAAATTCTGTCTGAAAGAGACTGTCAGCCTAAGCGGTAGGCGTCCAAGTCTAGCGGCACCGTTTCACACGGACGCCGACCGCGTGGGAGGACACTCCCATTCGTACAGACTTTACGTAGGTTGTGCCAGTTGGGGATGATTTCAGAACAATAATAGGATCCATCGTACGGTGACTCCCTATAGTACAGATTCGGCGACACTACCTTCACGAAACGGGCCAGAACAGCTATTTACGAATTAACCATCGTCTACCCACGACACCGCTTCTTCGGCTTCAGTGTTACGGACTTCAACTTCGCTGTGACAGATTAAAGGAAACGTGGATCTCTCGGAAGCCTTCAACGCATGTTTCAAGGTGAACTGAGCAGCGGAGTGCGGCAGAATACGATTCGCTTCAGGACCAACCCCACAATGAAGCGTCAACTGGGTGGTATCCTCGGTGAATCGCTTGAAACCTTAATACAGTGCATGATACCCTGGAGCCGGATTCATCGACCGTTTGTTGAGTTTGGTTTGATCCACGTTAAGTCTAACCAAGCTCCCCACCTACCCAGCCGTGCCCAGTACCTCGAACCCTGATTCACCAAGCAGCTCCATCCATAAGCAGCTGCGCACTGCCACTCACTTTGAGGCGTGTCCATTTGCAATGGCCTACGACATCTAGTGGCTTGGCTAGGGACTTACCAGCCTCCTTCGCCTGGTAGCGCTGATCCATTAGCCAACCCAGTGGAGCATAGGTTGGTAAGTTGATGAATCGCTGAATCTATGCTGGGTTGGTAGGCGAAGAGCGCTAACCATGGGTTGGCACTTTGATGAGGCCGGCCCCATGAATCGCAGACATAGGCAGCACCGAAGACGTAAATGAAAAGGTCGGATTTCGGGTCAAAGTGAACTGAAAGGCGCACCTCGGTGAACAAGCGGATTGATTCCATCGAACACAAGCCAGCCGCTCAGTTCAATCAATTCAAATTAAATGATTGATAAATCAGCAAGTCATTAATTCAGAATCTGATTCTCCGTAAGGACCTCTAGAGATTACACTCATACACTTTTTTTTTTCAAATCACCGCGACCTACCTTCAAATGGAAGAGATAATAGTCCTGGAGATCACCAAACGCTGGCGAGGAACTGTTACCCCAACGACCATTCGGGAAGTCATCCCAATCCTAAAAGAAAAAGAGTTATTGAATTTTAAAATTTCAAGAAAAAACCTGATAGAAATCTCACCCTCGTCCGGTAAATGTAGCTCTTGGGGCGGGCGCTCCAGAAGATAGGTCTCACGTCTTCCTTGCACCTGAACGAGAGAAATTTCAGGGCCAACGCGAAAATATGCAAATTATTATAAGTCAGTACCTCAGTGGATGATTGCTGTGCGGTTCCCAAGGCAGAGCACGCATGGGTCGTTTATGCCAAAGTCCCAATTCTTGTAGAATTTCACTAAAACAAACAGCATCGATGACTTCCCATCTCTGGTGCGACTATATCAGCGCTCTCTTGAATGCCACTTGATTTTTCAATCTGAGAATGATTTTCAGAGCAGCGTGTTATGAAAATTCTGTAAAAACCAAAAAAAAATACAGATGTATAACAAACTCTTCCCGCCCTTTTACTCAAATCAGAGCGGCCCATCCTCATTAACTGACTTCTTCCACCAGATTTCTGTACCTATCGTTTTCATTTGAGAAAAAAAACAAAGTAACATGTATACCCAAAGAAATCGTTACCTCGACCCCGGGTGGCGAATTTTTTTTTCAGGTTTTACTATAGGTTGAAATACCATAGGTCGAAAAAACTGTTACTCAGGAAGTCATGAGCAAATTTCGTATCTAAGAATATTGATACCAGCAGGTATACGAAAACAGGATAGAACTCTTGCAGATAACTGGTTGAAGAGAGGCTATTCTGCCCCCCCCCCCACGTCCACCCTTCCATCGACCTACGGCTGGGTCTATCCTAGACGGGGAACTACATGGGGGGGGGTCGACATGAGACAATAAAAAAGAAAAAAGGGCGAAGGACAAAAAAAGAAAAACAGTAAATGTGACTTCATCCACTCTTCGTATAGTATTCGACGCTATTTTTTTCGGTTGGAGGTTCGGTTGAAATCGAATATCGTATTTTTAGACCACCTCGTACGAATACTCAAATAACCTGTTTTTGAATTTCCTCGTACATACTCGCATAACCCTTTTCAATTTCCCGAAATAAGGACGATTTCTCATATGCAGGGTTCGCAATATAAGCCATTCTTGTGTTATCCTCATAAGAAGGTGGAGCCGGACATCACCAAAGTGAAACTAGTTTGGGAATCAAAGAAAACCGAGTGTCGGCCCGCCCACAACTATTGGGATTTGTATGATTGCTTGTTCTGCCGTCTTTTATTTTGCTCTCAAAGTAGTGAGTATTCTTTTGAAACGGCTGGCAACTACTTTAAGAGCAAAACAGAAGACGACGACCCAGCATTAATCAAGATCCCGGTAATTGGGGGCGGGCGAACACCCGGCAACCAGTCGCTCTAATTTGTTTAAGCCCGTTTTCTTTTCTCCGACTTTTCACCTATTTTCGCTTTTACGATGGCCGGATCCATCTTCTCATGAGGATAACACAACAACCGTGCTCATCGCTAACCCTACCTTTAATGCAGCCTTTCTAAAAATTCAATGTGAATTATTGAACTCCAACAAAAAGTACCGCAAGCTTTTCCGAATTCAAACTGAATCGAAAGCCAGTCTTTCATCCGACTCAAAAGATTATTCTGAAAATTTACTCGAATATTCGACTGCACAACTAAATTTTCGAAAAATTCCTAATAATTCGCGAATAATAATCAACAATTTTTGTTTGATCAAATATTCGAATTTCATAAGATCGAATTTGCGGGACAATCAAAAATCTGATTACTTCCACTTTGTGAAAAATACCAATTCAATTGAAATAACAAATGAAAGATTTGAAAAGACTAGTATTCCGATCTTGGGAATAAATACGAAATTCAAAAAAAAGCTACAAGAAATATCCGAATGAAACGAAATTTCACGCTATTCCAATATAAATTACAAACGTATTCGATTCAGCCCTAACATTGGAAGTATGCAAAGCGTATTTCGGATCTGCGGAAACGAATAGTATTGCTAGTATCTCTCGGGCATATATAGTAAAACTGCACAGTACCCATCCCGAGCCGCAGGTTCCGAGAAGTTATAAGCCCAAAACAGTTTTTTTGTGATTTTTGTACCTTTCAAAACGCGCATTAGTCTTCGGAAAATCCGCAAGCAGGTCTCATAATTGTGTTCAGCGCCCGAAACTACCCCCTGAGCAAAGTTTGGGGGGGAAGCCCATTTTCAAAACTTTGCGCGGACTGATAGCGTTTTGGACTTGTACGAATTTTCGGTTGGGCGGTTATTTATATCAACTAGGGGTTTTGAAAGCGCTTCAGAAAAATGTTCCAGATTTGACTTCAAATTCTCACAGAGGGGTTTTTGGGGGCGCTGATCACGAATCTGTAGTTTATTAGTCGATTTTCCGAAGTTGTTGACTAATTCCTTTCGAAGCTTTCCAACCGGAGAAAAATTCGAGGGAAAAACGCCACTTCCGAGATTTCCGAATTTCTACGATAGATGTGTCTCAAAATCATTCTCTGGAGGGTTATTTGGAGTGCTAAACACGAATCGTGAGTCCGTTAATCGATTTTTCGCAGTTCACAGTAGATTACGGTGAGTATACGGTGGTTTTGTCAAAATCTCGGATTTTACTCAAAATTTGTTTTAGGGGATTATTCGGGGTGGAGAATACGAATTTGATGTCCGTTTACAAATTTTCGAAGATTTAGGATAGGTTTTGCCCCCTGAATGGCATATTGCTTATCGTAACCTACAATAAACCTCAGAATTTCGACAAACAGACCCCAGATTCGCTTTCAGCACCCTAGGTTACCCCTACATATAGGTTTTCAGCAAAATCCGACAAAATTTTTTGAAACTCCCAAAAAAATGCCTGATTGGTACCCTTTCCTGGCCGCGAGGCTTGAGAAATGCTCATAACTTGTTCGAACCTGCAGCTCGGGGCGGGATACTGCGCATTTTTACTATTGAGCCAGAAGAGATACTAACGATACTAGTCGTTTTGGCAGGTCCGACATACGCTTTGTATACTTCCTTTGTACGTTTTTTGTGGCCAGGTTAAATTTCCCGAACCAGTCAGCAACATCAGTACCAAAATTAAACAACTATTTGCGTAATAAATTTTTTCAGCATAAGTTACTCTAGAATCAGTGATATAATAAGATGAAAACACGGAAATCGCATTCCTGGAAGACAAAAAAAATTTTTGGCAAGAATTACAATATCCTCGCCACACACTATATATGTAGAAATTTCGTGCCAATCAAAACCCATAAAATTTTCTCGGAATGCTATGACTCCTATAACAATACTAAAACCTAGCCAAATAGATAAGATTAAGTGAAATCACAGTTTAACTCAAACAATAGGATTAAAGCTTCCAATACATCAAAATGAAGTGGCATCGAACGGCAAAGTATTTTGTGAAACCCCGTATCAAAACTCTCTATGCAATCTTGTACGTCATCTCTAAAGTCATGCAGAAAACCAAGCAGTGGTGAGGGCAAACATAAGAAGATATTGAAAATCGTTGATGAAATACACAGAAAGGAATTCAAGCAACGTCGCTGAACAGAAACATCGCGTTGTGGCAACAGCAATTGATATAGATCTAGCAGGTCAAAAATAAAACCCAGACTCAAAGGCAGTTTCACGTTAGAATAAATTTTGGGAAGAAAGCTTGACGTCAACCTACCGAGGGGTTCCCTCTCTGTTCATAGTGTACAGATGAATTGATGGTGCCGTGCCATTGGACAGAATTCGCCGACACATTTCTATAGCCTGAACAACGAACATGGCTCATTATAACACGCGTTTTATGAAAAAAATCATCACGAAAGTGACTGTGTCGTACTACGAGCATTTCGTGCAGCCACACTAATTTAAAACGTAGGATTTCAAAGCTGGGGAGAGTACCACTTGCTGCCACCCGTACTTCCTCTACAGAGTAATACGGGTGGCAACAAGAATCGAACGCTTGCAGAGTCCAAAGAAGTGATCTTCGATGCTACCTCCCTTCCACTTCTTTGTCAAAGACCTCTCTACCTCAGGAAACCACCCACTCTTTATTTACTTAATTGAAAGCCGGAATAGAAACTGAAACTTTCCTGTGGCTTACAAGGGAAGCGAGTTAATGAATCATTGTACCTGCAGAAAGAGCAAACTTGTAGAAATCTATTTGCTCTCTATGGTAGATTAGTGCGTGTTACTCTGTACCCCAAGTCTTTGGTACTGAAGAGTAATTAGCTAGAAATGGTAGGTTTCGGTAACCCAATGCGACTATCATATCCGGAATGAAACCTCCCGAAAAAAAATTGAAAACGCAACTCGCTATCGTCTTCAGCACCCCCACATACCCCTTCTAGACGATTTTCGGATGGAATGGCTAGGTCTCTGGAGTCCTGCAAACAGGGTCAAGCAGATCGCTGTCCTGAACCTCAATAGATCTACGTTCCCTTTGGTAACCGAATTTTTCGAAATATATCGAAAATTTTCACGTTTCCTACCCTGAAGGAATTTTCTGACAATTGTGGAAATGAGAATCTTCAACAAAAAAACACAAACAGGATTTTCGTAAATCTTTTTTTTTACTTTCTTTTATATTTTTTGGTAGTTAAAACTATACCCATTATCTAACAGACGAGCCTCAGAGCGTTTTCCATTTTCGCCCCAAACTGGTTACGTCCTCGCTCCTGAAAATCCAATTTCAAAGAAAATTACGTCCCCCCATGTTACTGTCCCACGCACGGGACAGTAACCGCTTGACCGTGCCTGCTAACATTGTGAATACTACACCTTTCAGGCTTGAGAGGTTAAAGAAAATTGCCCTAAAAAAACAGGAATGAAGGTTTGGCGCACTCAACACAAATATGAGGCCCGATAACAGTTTTCGGAATATTATGACAAGTTCCGGTAGTTCTAGTTAACTAACTTGGCCATACAAGCTTAATCGGCCATGTCTATTTAACAACTTTTTGGTATCAGTAGTTGGGCCGAGATACATAGTCTCCTTGCACATTGTAGTCTATTGAGTGGAGGGGGCTGCGGAGGTATGTATGTACAGTCGCCAAGGATCCAACTGATATTTTGCATTCCCCATTGAAGATTGGCGCAAACTTGGCACACATACCAGGTTGTTCAATAAGTTTTGTCGTTCGATAAGAGAGGGCGTTGCTACTAGCCAAAATTTTTCCTTTTGTTGGTACACTCTTCATATGAATGTATGTGAAGTTTCGTTACAATATGTCCATTCATTCTTTGTTTACAAACCATCTAGTGTCGCCGTGTCACAGCAATGGAAAAATGAAAGAATTTTGTGCAGTGATAAAATTCCTATTTTTGGAAAGCGTAGCACCAAAAAAATTCACGAATGAATGTTAAAAGTGTATAATGACAGTTCGCCTACAATCAGAACAGTAGAAAGATGGGTTGCTGGATTTAAACGTGGTCGTACAAGCCTTGATGACGATCCACATGAAGGAAGTCCAGAAAGCGCATCAACACCAGAACTCATAGCCAAAACACAGGATATGGTTTTGGAAGATCGTCGATTGACTGAGAGAGATTTAGTAGAGGCTCTACACATCTCATTGGGTAGTGTGAACCATATTTTAAGTGAAATTTTGGGTTTTAGAAAGCTGTGTGCACAATGGGTGCCGCATTCGCTAACAATGGAACAAAAAAAAACATTCGAATCCAACTTTCTCAGCAACATTTGGAGAGTTTTGTGCGTCGATTAATCTTTATGGATGAGACTTGGGTGCATCACCATGATCCTGAATCAAAACAAGAGGCTAAAGAGTGGTGTGAACCTGGTTGTTCGGCTTCGAAACGAGTTCGTGTCCGGAAAACAGACACGGTTATGGCATACGTTTTTTGTGATGCGAAAGGAATTCCGTTTGTGGATTAATTGCAAACTAGTAAAACAACCAGTTCTGAATATTATTGCAATCTTTTAGACCAGTTGAAGGAGAAAATTTGTGAAAAAAGACCCGGTTTGCAGAAGAAAAAAAAATCCTCTTTCATCAGGACTGCACCGTGTCACAAGAGCATTTTGACAATGGCTAAAATCCATGAATTAAAGTTCGAATTGTTGGAGCATCCACGGTATTCACCAGATTTGGCCCCCAGCGACTTCCATTTGTTTTCAGAATTCAAAAAATTTATGCGTGGCAAGCGTTTCTAATCAAATAAAGAGGTCATACCGGCTGATGAAGCGTATTTTGCAGACCTTCCAGATCCTCACATCAGGGATGGGATCCACAGATTGGAGGATCGTTGGAGCAAATGTATTAATATTCAGGGAGATTATACTGAGTAATAAAGTGTATTTCGAACCACAAAACTGTGTTTTTCTTATCGAACTACAAAACTTATTGAACAACCTGGTATGTTATAGCATATGCGCACCGAGTCTGCGTCAACGAACAACAAGGAACGCAAAATATTACTCGAATCCAGGCCGACGCCGGATTGCCGCGCGCGATAGAACCCTCATTGGCCGGTGGTGTCACCAACGCCGCACGGGCAGCCGCAATGATCGCCTGCCCCATTCACTACACTAAATCTAATCGGAAGGCGCTACACCTAATTGTTAGATTTTGACGAGATACTTCATTTCCGCTTCCGTTTTTGTGCTCAGAAGCGTTAGTTCACGGGATTCTGAGGCAAAGATGTTTGGCCCTAGAACTCTTCCCCTTAAAATGATGGAATTTCGGTTCAGTTCACCTTGAAGTAAAAAAAAGGCGGAAAGACGATGCCCCGCCTTGAATGTTCTAAAGAAAGTACTGATCCACCCTTTGAGGCAAATTACGGCAGAGGAGTGTGCAGCCAAGCAAATTACGGCAGAAGAGTTGGTAATCTTCAACATGGCGTTAAGTAGTAAATATATTCAAGTCGAGAAGACAATTTCAAACAATTGATGTGAATCTTTGCCAATCTTGCTATTACATGTTTGACCTTGAGCAGATGCCTTGCTACTTTTAGTTGAAAATTTAGATGTCCCTTGCTCAAACCTATGCCACAACAAGCTGTCATCTAAAAACGGTGTGTGAAGTCTAACAACTAAACATTAGCTTCTGAACCCAAATTTTAGATTATTTAGGATACTGAACATAAACAAGAAGTTCGTTTGCGGTTTTTCGGATGACTACGGTAGGTTACGGCAGAAAAAGGTATGATACTTGCATACCTATAGAAATATAGAAAGACCACAGGCGTCTGAAAACCAACGAATTTCAAGCTTATGTTCAGCACTCCCACATAAGCCTGCTGAAGGAAAATCGGGATAGGACGGAAACGCTCATTTCTAGAAGCACACCCAAAAATTCGAGGTGGTAACCTATCAGGATATCGGTTTAGGCAAAGGGCATCCGAAATTTTTACTACTAATATCAAGAGCATCCTAGCAAAGTATCCTGTGCGAAAAATCGAAATACTCGTCACTCATGGATCAAGCTGCACACGCGATGCTGCAGCGTCCTTCTGTCCTCCGCTGTCACGCTGTCTCTAACCGCCGCTCCGCACCAACACGCGTAGAAACCACGAGAATTCCGCGTTTTTACAGCATACATTTCATTTCTTTCCACTAAGACGGCGGTACATCTAATTCTCGTCAATAATAAGACACAGGGAATCAATTTCGTCCTCGCTTTACGCTACTACGGCGTTCTGCAGCTCAATACCGCGCCACCCGAGTATGGAAGGGCACCAAAGCAGTGCAAATTAGCGGCGATCAGATCGCAAAACGATTTTCAACAATGTGTGCCACAATCAGTCCGCTGTAGATTAAGGTTTACCTTGATAGTTCCGTACTTCCTCACTGCATCATCGTCGTGCTTGATAGGTTCGAGATCAGAAAGAATAGAGTCAGGTATGGTGAGTTGGGAAAGTGTCGCTATGCGACGAATCGAGTCATAACCCTGGGAAAATGATTGTTATATGCATAACCAGGAGACACCCTTGGAATCCTAGAACATTAAAAAATTTACCATAATTGGCATAATTCCAGGGATAATCGGTACAGTTATTCCTATCTCACGGCAATCACGAACGAACTTCTCGAACACCTGAGAAAGTAAATCATAAGAGAAAAAACATTTCAAGATGAAGGCTGAGCATTGGAGATATCTATGGACTACCTTAATGGGAAAAGACGAAATTGGAGACAGCCGGCTGCCACCAATGAATTACCGCGTACGTGTGGCGTTGCGACAAACGCTGGTTAATAGGGAAGGCAGGCAGCCATCGGTCAGCGATTGCGGCAACGCGACCGCCCGCCCCTAATGAGATCATCATATCCCCGCTCCAAAAACAGTCACTCCTGTTAAAGAGAATGCAAACTAGACTGACTCAAATACCTCTGCTTCAAAAAACAGCTGAGTGATGATGAATTGGGCGCCGGCATCGCATTTCGACTTCAAATACTGCAAATCGGCCTTGTACGACGGAGACTCTGGATGGCCCAGTGGATATCCTAAATGGGGCGCAGTGATGGGTGGTAATTGAATTCAGTTTACTAACCTCAAAGTTGGAAAAATAGCTATTTTATTCAATTGTTTGGGTGCGATATGATGAACACAAATACGATAAAAAAGTAACTATCAGTTTACGACTCGACCAAGGACTGATTTACTGCAGTACCGAGGGCGGGCAAACCTTCCGACTTCTGGGAGTCATGACAAATTCACCTAGACTGAAAAGATCGACTTCAAAATTCAACTTGTTTTAGGATAAGGCCAGTTCGGCCAAGTGCTACTCTACAGGCAGATCTAGTGAATGCAAGAACGGGAACAGACTGAACGTGGAGTGGTACACCTTCGTAAAAAAATATCCTCGCAGGACCGAACTTTCTGGGCACAATACACCTCAGCAGGTGACAATCGAAGAGCCCCCGCGTGAGAGCGGAATAAAACTAACAATTTCGGAATCAGAAGTAGAGTCAAAATTTTGGGAACCGAAAAACTCGAAGCATCGGAAGCCAGAAATCGTTTGGGTAGAGCCTCTTTAAAGGTGAGCAGAACTCCGCAAACACCCCAAAAAATCGCCTTTGGAGAGGCGAGACTTTCATAATACCGTAAAAGCGTTCTCAAAAGGATAGACTTAAAGGCACAGTTCAGATAGTGGGAAAAATTCGATATTATGGTCCGGCAGCTGTGAGCAAAAGTCCTGCCAAACGCGGAATCTCTACTCTTCAGACTAAGCGAGAAAATTCGAGCACCCATTTCCTCCGCCCCCCATCAGCACCCACTCCCTCCGCCAACTTTAGGGACTTCGGTCTCAAGAAGGACCTGATGCGCCATGGATTTTGAACAAAACCTACGCTCTTCCATTATTTATGGATCTATCTTTATGGTGTGGTTTTCTCGGTGCAATTCTGCGAGCGATTAGGAAAAACAGGCCCGAGGAAACTCGTCCACGAATTTCTCACCGTCCAAATTTACAATATTTGAGGGGCCACAACTCTGTTTGAAGTGGGTTCTGGGCGATTCTGGAGACACCATTGAGATCAGCCCAAAATTCTCTCCAAGATTAACATGAAGAACTGGAAACGATTCTGAGGTAAGACTGTGCCTCGAAAAAAATACGGCGAGAAACGCGAGCATTTAAAAAACAACAGTATGTAGGTGTAGGGCGAGCGCGCACCACTGAGAACGTGTTGCGCTGTTGATAATATGCTTCGTCTACTTCTAGGGAACGCCTTGCGTATTGATATGAAAGCTCCAGCTATTTTTGGTGACGCTCTAGGCGGGCTCTAGAGTTCTAAGAGCCGCGCGTTGTGCGGGTACATGGGTGCAGTGCCCTAAAATTCCTGAGTCTGGTTTTTAGACTTCAGCAAGCTGCACGCGGCGCGAAAAGTTTGAAACACTGCGACCTGAGAGAAATCAACAATTCTTGCAATGTGAACGCGACAAAAATTGTCGGAAGAGGTTTACTCGCAGCACACACTGCGAGCTCGCGATTGCTCGTAACCACCTCGTAATGCGAAAATACTCGAAGGGCCCTTTGCAAAAATTTTTACAGTTGCAAGTCGCAGATGCCTGCAGCCAACTCCAATCTCTAGAAGTCCCAAAATATCTTTGTCGCATGCGAGTTCACAGCTACATGTTTCTGCGCTTCATTTATAAGAAAATTATTTTCTTGACTTCATCGCGTGCGCATGCGCGCGTGCGACGCGCTCTCCTTACCGACACTCTCACGTTGTGTATTCCACTCTCTTTGCACACGCACAAGGAAGAAGCGAGTGAATTTCGTTCTTAATAGACTGTACATTTCACAACTCCCTGAACTCTATATCCCACCTTATGTGACGTTATCGGCACCACATGGACGCCTAAAACAGTTTTGTGCGGTGTTATCAACATGTCGTCCAGCTCTAACTATGTATTACGCGGTATTTGTCCTATTTTTCCTATATGAAATCAGAAGCGCCATTTATGTATTCTGGGCTCGAATATTAATCGAGCATTGGGGGGTGCCCGAATTTCAAAATTTCCAGGATATTCTGCGCGACTCGTTGCTGCTGATGCCGCTGCGGACCCTCAGCAGCCAGCGCGCCTGCTGGCTGCTGATGCCTGAACCCTGCATGAAACGCAACTATTGATCGGCGAGCGTGTTGGGAGAAAGATCCACAGCAGAGGGACGCATTGCTCAGTGTTCTGCGTAAGTTATAGCCTCCATGTGTACCAACAACAAGCAGTGTGGGCGGTCGCGTTGCGGCAGACGAGATAATCTCTGAGGCGAGAGATTTCAACCGTGCGCCAGTATCCTTCCAAGGTTAACGCGACCGCTCACACTGTTTCACGGAACTCCGCAGTGGGGCCATGACTCACGTAGACGACTCTGAGTCCTTTAGCATAGTGGGCGGATGAACATCAGATCAGAGTTACATTTGACTTTTTTCCGATTTCCGCACACATTTTCCAGGAAACAGAGAGTGAAACTCCAAGGTCCAAAACCTGAAGACTTCGGGAGTCAGAATTCTCGCTCAAAACTTGAAAACGAGTGGAAAATTGCAGTCTTATTGTTAGACCTAAAAAGTGTCCACTTCAAAGCTAGCCTATTCAAGACGATCCCTTTTCCTTTTTTTCGGTGTCCTTCTTAAAACTATCAATCGCCGCTACGTGATAAGGCTTTACGACAAGTTGGCCAGGCTGATTCTGTGTTCGCACTTTGACCAACTCGTGTTGTGATTTGCGGGCGGAATCGCGCTATTCTGTTATCTCCGACAAATCGCGCTTTCCCCTCAAAAAAACTCAAAGGTCACAGAAATTGCAAAGCTATTCGAAAAACATAACCAAAACCTCGTTTTCATATGAACAAGGCCTAAATTCTCAAGTTTTTTAACATTTGTATTATGAATAGATTTAAGAATACCGAAGACATGGTCGAAGTTAAACACGAAAATCTCAAAAATAAGTATGCACCTGAACACGCCACTGTGAAGTAGTTCCCAAACTCTTCTCGTATCCATCGGATCATATCGAGGGCACGATACTTGTAGATAGGAGCCCCATCAGAATCCTAAAAAATTAGATGATCTATAATTGACCAGAATCAATTGGAATACAATCCTTTATTGATCACAAAGTCATTATGCACGTAGCGCTCTGACATTTAAAGGCAGCGATCACGATGAAAAACGTTATCGAAAAAAACTACGAAAATCAGCTTAGCTCAAAAACAGCTGAAAAACTGTGAAGGTGGCGCCGTGAAAAACGGGCTAAAATTAAAGTTTCTAAGGCCCAAAGATGCTAGTTTGTGCACAAGTGCACAGCGCCAACGAAAAAGATCGCAGTCTCATGCCGAGCAGTCGAAAATCATCGACATTGAGAGGACGAAATAAATGCAAATTTAACGAATAAAAACAGTTGAATAATGAAAGCATCACTTCAGTCAATGTTTTTGACTAGATGTGTACATTATTCCGAAGGTTCATTGGTGGAAATTCAATTTCAAACCAGCTGATGTTTTTGATATAAGAGGTCATCGATGCGGATGATGTGGAGTGGACTCGTCCACCGTCAAAATACAAGAAAGTTCCGGCTTCAAATTTCGCTCAAAACAGTGGTTTTTCGCGATTTTTTCTCATAGGTCTTACTACTCATGACCCAGAGAAGGGTTTACAGAGAAAAAACGTTAAGCATTTTTGATCGCGACTACTGCCTTTAATGAGGCCAAGTGAAACAGTAATGAACTAAAACTCTTCCATTAGGCAAGACTGCGCCTCGTTTTCGCCTGGAGTTCAGGGGAAGGGGAAGGGATGAGGAAAGGCTTTAAAGGAAGGAATGAAGTCAAATGCATAGTCATTTTCAGCTTTAGAGTTAATTTAGTAGTTTTCCAATTATTTCCTAACTTTGAATTAAAACAGTTAGAGTTATGCGAAAACAAACGAAAATGGAGGCCAAGTACAAACAACCCCATTGAAGATGGGGAGGTATTCAGGCGCCCAGAGCACGGAATCATACTTTCCGTGGTCGCGAACAGTCGTTGGCTCCATCTGCGCCGCATGAGGAAGTACAAGCGCGATGCGCCACGCGTGGCGGAAACGCGAGATCGCCACTTGTCTGTCATTTTATACTTGTCATCGAGCCTGCCGTTTAGCGCCATTACGGACCTATAAGACGTCGCTCATCCTTGCAAAGCAACAAAGCGACACGCGAACACATCGTCGTCGCGCATTCCCAACCTGCGCGATGCGGGAAATATGATGTCAGCCCACAGCCTGATTTATACTTCCCGTCACTGTGATCGAACTGCGCTGAATAGTGTTGCAGGATGTCGCGATTATAGTATGTGGTGGCTGCGTCGCTTTGTCACTGTGCAAGTCCAGCAATGACGGCACGTAACTCCATGACTCTGATGAGGCTAAAACGCAAGCGAAATGACAATAAGTATAACGCGGTAAAAAAGCAACGGTGTCGCGCTCGCCAGCAGCTTTGCTTTCGACCCGCGCGGCGCGTCGCGCTAGCGCTTTCACGCACACGTGACGTTTTCGACTCAAGACCAAACCTAGCCTGGCGGGGCGAGTCGCTCGCAAATAAGTAAGGATTAGGGGACAACCAAGAAACAGCATAGCTGTCCCTAATATTGCACTATGCTGGCGTAACTCGCCGTGCCCCAATGTACGAAGGCTATTTAATGGTACCAGCGACGAATCCCGGAGGCAGGAGGCGTGAATGAAGCCTGATGTGCCATCTCCACTCCAACCGCGAAGAAATTAGAACAAACTTTTTTCTGTGAATGTGATACAGTACCACAACAAAAAATGAAATTTTGAACTTCAAGGATAAAAAAAGAATTCCCACAGCAACCGATCCTTGGCTAAAAAACAGTCCGTGTCAAAACACAAATCATACGATTCTTGGAGCGCGCGCGATGGCGAACCCTCCGTCTCGCCTGCTTTCTCGCTGCCTCTAACCTTCGCTCCGCGCGCGAACGCGGACGAACCATGGGAGTTTCGTTCTGACACAGACAATCTGCTCCTCGGACAAAATTTTTACGACATACTACCCATTTCGTGTGAAGCCCTACCAAATAGTTTGCAGCGTACGTAACTCTCCTAGAAGAGAAAAAAGAGCAGCACCTAAAAGGCCAAGTTCACGATGAATTTTTTAAAGTTTTCAGTGTGAAGCACTACGCTGGAAGATGCTGGAGGGATTGGGTCGAAGAAGCGAAAACAAGACAAAAATCAATTAAACGGCCGCAAAAAGAAAATTTCGTTAGCCCAGCACGCCTGCTAAGCCCGCTCAGCCCCCCTTTCTGACGAGCTTGTGGCGCAGCGGACGTTTTCGATGGTAAATGGCCAAGCGACTCCGCCATGTTTAGCCTGATCGATTCGCGCACATTTCGCCATTAGCGCTCGCTTGCGGAAACTGGCAGGGCGCGTCAGCTCGTCCACGCCCTGAACCTTTGCGTAAGCTAGAAACCGCTATTTTAGCTTATTCTGAGCGCTTTTCTTCTCTGTTTCTTCACTATTCGAGAGCTCATGACCAAACAACCCCATTTTTGAGTCTAACTCGAATGTGAAACTCATCGTAAAGACTGCCTTTCTACTGCAGACACTCTCCTGTTCTACTAAAAACGGAGACTACTTCTTCAGTTTGGAGAGGCTAAGCAGTGCGATAAAACAATGCGCAACCCATCAAACCTAGTATTTCAAGTTTCAGACGAATGCATAAAAAGTATCAGTATAAAAATGTCGCAAAATCGTTCCTTACTCTTTGATTCATGCCTAGAACGCCCACAGTTTCAAACCTTTTAGGGCAGTGTTTACCATGAAAAAAGGCCCTCGAGTTTTCACCAGAAATCTAATGTACCGGGATCCACTGCCACAACATGGGCGAAAAAAAAACGGCTGAGAACGAGCCGTACATAGCCTCACATGGCTCTCGAACTTGGTTGTGTTATGCCCGCCCCGCCCAGTCGTCCAACGGCCAACAAGGATATGGGCGGGTAGGGCATAGTCCATACAGGTTTGAAGGCCGTAAAGGGCCATCTATGGCTTGTATCTGGCCATTCTTCCACCCTTATTGTTGCAATGGCTACCGGCCCATTCGATTTCCGGTCAAAACCCTAAGACCGTTTCTATCGTGAACACCGCCTTTAAAAAGTGAACTTTCATTTGAGTGTCTGCGTGAAAACCAAAAAACATAAATGCCATAGAAATTCCGTACCAAATCAGGCAAATCTCCTCGTAGCGCGAGAATATTGCGAAGACCGACGGATTTGCTCTGCTCAAGATGCTTAATGGTTTGTTCCTTCGAGTATTGGGCACAGGTCATATGAAGCATTGTATCGACTCGACAATAGTCCAGACAACCAGCAGCAATCGACGATGAAGACGTCTCTTTGCTCATGTTCGCTGTAAACATATGGAAATCTCAATTCAAAGACATATTTTTTTCACAACCCCTCGTGATGGTCAATTCACAGTCAGATTTTTTCTCTGACCTTATCAGTAACACTAACAAACAACCGAAAAACAACAGATTTAATACCTGGATCGCTGCCCAAATGCCAAGTGATGTCAACAAACATCGGCCCTCCTTCATTGAAACGGTCCAACCTGGAATTTCCGAAAAATCTTTGAAAAAATAGTTAGCGTAGGAGGCTTAGACTAAGGTTGTTTAAGACCTCTTTCAGAGTACAATCGCTGTGCGACGAGATGGGATGACAACCATGAGCATCGATCGAGATCGCGTCGCACGTCGCTCTACATTCAAAACATGTCATCGCGTTGCGCAGCGACCGAACTCTGAAAGAGGCCTAAACGACACTACGAAGACACACTACTCAATCCCCAAGAAAACCGCGAAGCATTCAGATGCATTTTGGGGAAACGAACAAAAACCTGGGACCCTCGGTGCCCCTAAAAACATGACGAAATTCGGTAAACTCGCTAAGACCCCATTCACAGTTTTCCAGAAGATATCGCCCGACACGCTATAGGATGAGACTGCGACTCGCCACGAGTCGCATGCGAAGTCGGACGACTGACGTCAAGCCAGATCGTTATACGAAAGTCACTCATTATTAATCTGCGATATGACTCAAATGTGGCATTATCAATGGCTTTATAAGAGGCAAAGTGGCAATTTCTTGTAGTGGGCCCTGTCTGAGCTCTTACGGCAAAAAAAGCGTGAAAGCGACTCAAGATTCGCAACAGCACGAGCAAAAGAAGCTACCTTAGGTTAGCACATGAAAAACTCAGTCTTAGCTCACTAAAGTAGACATTCATCGTGTTCAAATGATCGCAAGGTTCATTGAAGAGATAAGGCGCAGGGTCTTCTAGAACCTGGTGTAGAACACCCGCGGAGCTACGACCCCTCCTGTTTGACGGACAAAGTTTCCGCGAAATTCGTGACCACCACCCTTAATTTTCCTTTTCGTCTCTAAGTTTGTATCCCCCCCCATTTCTCTGAATTTTCATTGATTGACTTGAGGTTCTTACGACACCCTCCCTACGACCCACCGTGCCGCGACAAAGCCCGCCTGATTCTCGTCAAGCGAGTAGGGTTAAAGAGGTATAACCCCTAAACAACCAACGAAATGAAGGAAAGCAACCAACCTATGGCTTCCAAACTTTCAATTACAAAAGAATTTGCAACATTCTGAAATTTCAAACGTTCATCACGTTCACTTTCGTATATTTGGGGCAGTAAGCGTCAATCAAGGTGGTTCTCATCGTTTACGTTCCTGAACATCATACACAAATTTGTGGAAATTTCAGTAATCTTCATAAACCAGACACCCTCCGGGAAAGAAAAAAAGGAGCCTGAGACTAAGCGGCACTATACTGGACGGTGTGGGGGGGCAACATGGATTCAAGTCAAAAACGAAATGAACCATCGATCGGTAGGGCTATCTATCGAAGTATTTCTATAGAATTTCAATAACAGCACTGATCGATAACAGTATCAAGCACCTTTTATCAGATTTTTTGTTCACTTCTATGAAAAAAATTCTGGGTGCCCCCCGTCTAGTCTAGGACAGAGCCTTCTCAGACAATCGCCGCACTCAATGCGTGTCGAATATGCACTCAACTCACTCAGGCAATCGCCGCATTCAAAGCGTGTCGAATATGCATTCAACTCGAAGACAAGGTGGTTTCGAGCACAGTCAGGGAACGTGCTGCTAGGGGAGCACGTGCTCCTATTGTGTTTCAAATAACAGCACATGCCCCAACAAACAAGCCGTCCAATGCGTGCATGCTACACATTCAACTCGATGACAAAACGATTATCGAAAAAAGGAAAATATACGATGCACTTCTGAGACGGAGCTGAGAGGTCGGCAGCTTCGCCGGTTCAATTACCCAAGTTTGCGGTTCTTGTGGCCTCGTCCGATCGCTGACGGCCCCAGGTGGCGCTCGGGGATCAGGGCACGTCGGTGTGCCAGACGCGTCGCGTCTGCGTGCTGCTATTATAGCGGTGGACTACCTTGCACCACGTACTCCTGCGATTGAATTTCGCGGCGCATGCTCCTGCTATGAAATTTCGCAGCACGTGCAGCTGTTTGGAGCACGTGCCCCTGTGATAGAGCCCTTCGATGGGTGTGGTCACTCGAGTGAAATGCATATTCGACACGCATTGAATGCGGCGGTTTTCTGAGCAAAGACAAGGCGGTTTCGAGCACAGCCAGGGAACGTGCTGCCAGGGGAGCAAGTGCTCCTATTGTGTTTCAAATTACATCACGTGCCCCAGCAAATAAGACGTTCAATCGAGCATGATACGCAATCAACTCAATGACAAAACGATTTTCCAATAAAGGAAAGCATACGACGCACTCTTGAGACGGGACTAAGAGGTCGGCAGCGTCGCCGGTTCAATTACCCAAGGTTGCGGTACCTGACCCGCCCACCCGCTGGAGGCCTCTTCCAACCGCTGCCGGCCAACGTAGTCCTCGGCGAGCTGACCGCGTCGCACCTCGGTGTGCCGACCGCGTTGCCCGTCGGTGTGCTATTACGATAGCGCTGGACTACTTTGCAGCACGTGGTCCTGAATTAAGTTTTGCGGCAAGTGCACCTGCAATGAAAATTGGCAGCACGTGCCGCTGTTTGGAGCACGTGCCCATGTGATAGAGCCTTTCAATGGGTGTGGTCACTCGAGTTGAAGGCATATTCCACATGCATTGAATGCGGCGATGTTCTGAGTTATAACACGTAGTGTGGTTAACGCCCGGCCCTTCCCGTTCCAGTTAGGGCTTGGCCAACCATTGGGCTTTTCATACCCGGCGGGAAGAGTGTACCCCTGAATTAAAAGGAATTTCAGTCTGAGGAAGCTTCCAAGACCTCTGTAATATTTAAGTAAAAGGCGAGGAAATCCCGAAGTTTTCAAGCAACGTTTTTAAACTGCACACGAACACTTTCGTGCTTATCAGAAACAACTCGCGAATCGACTGTAACTTAAGAATCGCCCTAGTTTATTTAAACACCAACAAATAACACACCTAGTGAAGAAATTCGCCACTCCGTTAGCGGTTTTCGGCGGGAAGAATTCCAGTGAGAAAAATGGGGTCTTATCCTTGATCCTTCGTTCCAGTCGTTCATGTAGGGGTACATATTTGGCCTGGTGACCACCCTAGAAAAGGATCTATTTTGAACTAGTAATTTGTCCTCAGAACTATGCAGAAGCACTAAAGTATCCTCCATTTCCCCGCTACTCGCAGGGTTGGGCATCACTATCATAAGAGTGGTGCAGTTTTGAGAATGATCTCTTCATTTTCATAGTTGGTTTTTTCGAAAAACCACTCCGCATCTACGATAGTGATAATACGGCTGCAGGTAGTTCGAAAATGAATGTTACATTCCTTTTCAAAGCGATGTTTCCATGCTCAATCGCGGCTTTATGGGCGTCTATGATCTCTAACCGTGGGTTCGCCCGTGTCCGAGAAGCACCATGTGAACTTCGCTCCGAAAACAAGTTTATGAACCATAGGAAACAGAAAAAGAACCATGACTTAGGAGAAACGTTAGTACAAACGAAAAACAAGACTCACATCGAAAGAAAGATGTTCATCATCGCTACTACCTCGTTCGTGCAGGCTTGACACGCTGCCTCTAAAATCGGTAAATTTATCAATATAAAATAAAAGATACAACCATAATTTTTTATAACAAGGCGAAATTTCTGCCTGCTATAACTCAACTCACCCTGCCATGGTGTTTAACTATATCAGGTGAAATTCCGACAAGAATTTACTATCAGCTGATTAAAAAGATAACAAAGATCCATTTCGTCGGTGAGAATCAAAACAGAGGAAATGCAGAACACAACAAACAAGCAGAAGCGATGAAACTCCGTGCAAAAGACGCCCCCCATGGGTGCATTAGCGCTTTGTGTACGAAAAATCGATTGCTGGAGTGAAGTTCTTGGAAAACACGTCATTTTTCACAAGAAAGTGGCATTAAAGGCTACATTGTAGAATGATGAAAAACGTATTTCAACATATCTCCTTTCAATCTGTACACTTCTAAACGCAATTCACGGAAATCAATGTGCTATGAAATAACGAAATTAATAACTACCAATTTCCCAAAAATACATTTCTACAAAATACTTGAATGTTATTTTGATGTTTTTGGAATGTTTTGATGCCTTTTTATGGCATGGTATATGATCACAAGACGTTAAATGTAAAAAAACTAGAAATTAATATATGAGGGAGGCAGTCGGAAGCGAATAGGATACTGCTATGAAAGGAAACTGAAGAGGTTTTTTCCGCGGAAAATGTTTTTCTTTCTTTTTTCTGTTCGCAGGCACTTATTGCTTTTCTGAATAAGCAAATTTTGAAGTTTCAAGAATTTTAAGAAAATTAAGCTGTTCTCTATCCAGTAAATTAAAGAAACCAAGCCATAGAGAGTAAGACTTTTCTCAAATTTTCGATTTTTTAGCTTCTTTTAGTAGGAAAATACGGTCCGAAATTAAATTTTAAAAAAATCTAAAATTAGATAATTACAGTCTGTGTCAACACGAGCTTCCCAAGGCTCATTACGGATCTGGGCGGAAAGAAAGGGTGTGAAGACGGACAGAGCAGCGTGCGGGCGCGATGTGTCACGGGAATTCCGTTTCGATACAGACTGTACGTAACCCTAAATAAAAAAAGTTTTTAAAAGTAATATAAAAGCCATAAAAAATAGTTGCTTCGAGGGCGATAATTCTTTCTTCAGACTTCAGCGATAGAAGAAAAAGTGGCATTAAGTCAAAAAAAAACTATTGAAAGGGAGTCAGCTGAGGTGCCAAGCATAAAATCCGTTTTCAGTGCTTCGAAGAATCACGAGACGTCAACGGTAGTCGGTCTGAGTCGATCAGCTACTGCCCCGCCCCATAATGGGGAAACTATAATTTTCGAAAAACGGAAATTTAGAGGACGTATGAAATTAATAGCGAAAATGAGAAACTTCGGCTCAAGTCCGTCAGTAGGGTAAGGAGTTTAGAGTTTGTCACGAGAAATAAAAGAAAAGAAAAAAAAAACTTCTGGAAGGTTGAGCTTCACTTAACAATAAGAGGGCACTCTTTCCTTTTGAATTTTCGACTGGCAATTTATTTCTTCAGATACGGCCACTGTGAAAATTTCGAATGGAAGCATGAATTCAAAACTTCGGTTCAAATAAATCATTAAAAGCTTTTTGAATAGTTAAGCAAATATTCGAATTTTCAAATGGCGAAAAAAGCAGCCGGATCGCTCTTTTGATCGTTGAAAATTCGAATGCCGAGAAGCGAAAAAATGGACATATCGAATAAACCGAATATTCGAAGAATGGAACAAAAAAATTCGCAAATGAAACTAATGTTCAGTAAAAAAAGAACAAAATGAATCCGTACATTCTATTTCGGGGCAAAATTGACTCAGGTCAATCGCGTGCGTGTGCGCACGTAGGCTGCGTATCCTTCTAAAAACACACCCTCGCAGTCTCTCCCCTCGCTCCGCACACGCACGGGAAGGAACGAAGTGAATTTTGCCTCGGAATAGAGGTTACATGAGTCTCTTACTCGAAAAACAGTTTAGTTCAAATTCTGAATGATTAAAATTTTTGAAAAAAAAAACTAGACACACTGAGTAAAATTAAGTCATGAAAGAAAAAACACTCGAATCCGCCTTAATTCTAGTGAAGACGTTACCAGACCAAGATATAGGACAAAGCGTTTTCAAATGTCAGATTGAAAACAGGAGAGAGTTCTTTCACAAAAAACAGACCCGTTGAAATACATTTGGTTTTTATTGAAACCAAAATTTGTACTATAAACAGGCAAATTTGAAAATGGAAGCGAAATACGAGTAAAGAGAAAATCAAACATGAAAGGGAACGCTTATAAAAACCAGGAAAACTGAAGAAACTACAGCCAAATGTGAAGAATAAATGCACAGAAGTGTTTTAACAATAATATGGTAGTTAAGATGGTAAGCTAGCCATTTCTATATAAAAGTCCTGGTAAGAATACAATTTTCAAAAATGCTAAAACTAAAAATACTCACATGTAAGGAATTGCAGAGAGAGAATCGATCTTTTTTAGCGGCTCACTCGCGTGGTGACCGTTCAAAAGGTCACTGTCCTCAACCACATTCACCATTCTAAATAACCATCATTAACGGAAAGAATGTCATTTTATGGACGCAAAAATAGGGAGACAGGAGAGCGACTATTCAAATCAGAGATCGAGATGGAAGTGAAAAATGGTGGGAAGTCTATTGAGACACAGATTGCGACTGCCAGCCGGGGCCAACATGTGAAGTGCACGTGGACAATCGCGGTCAAGGACCACCCGTATCAGCAGAAAACAGGGAGAGGAGGGTGCAAATATCAGATGATGGGTGGTCGGAAACATACCATGCTCAAACAAAATGAAACATATTAGAGTGGAATTGGAAAAAATGTGGCAAATCTTCATGCTATACTAGCCGTTCTAGAGCGCAGATAAGTGGAGAACCACTCTGTGTCTCTGCCGTACGCGATATCTCTGCGTACACCTCAGCACACCGTAATCAAAAATCTGCTTACATAAGTTTCCTCTATACATTCAGTTCTTTCTTGCATATTTATGGCGATTTTTAACTCAAATTTACTTTCAAGCCCGGTTAACCGACAGAAAAATCAGAATGAAAATGTTGAATTTCTCCATCAATTTCAATTCTTGCCATGAAACCAATTATTTACGAAATAGGGAGGTTAGATGCATCAAAAATTGCTATTGCAAGCATTGTTCAGCTGAAGAAAATATGTTTGGTTAGGTCCGTGGCTTGTTTCGTTAAGAAAAAACGTTTCATTCTAAACCGCGGCTAACGCGGGCGGTTTAAATGTCACCGGCGGCTGTCTGGTAATTACCAGCCAGCCACCAATGAAATTTAAACCGCCCGCGCTAGCAACGGTTTAGATTCGTCTTTTCCTGAGGAAACAAGGGTGCTATGTGGGAAGAGGGGGGGGGGCACTAGTGCATCGCACTTGGCCACGCCCATTTTTCCGTGCCGCAATGACTGCTGATTTTGGCAGGGGATGGAACCCACAAGCCTCTCTAACACACCGGTCAACCCTTCGTGGGTACGGTATCGTGGCGTGTTGCCCCGGAGTGTACAGAGGTGTATGGGCGGCGCATGCTCTGGCAAAAACTCGTTTGCGACCCCGTAAGAGATTCGGGAAATTTTGGGTTGGAGGGTCGCCGATTTGGAGAATCAGTAGGCGGAGCTTGGAATCGGAGGTGGCGTTAGTCAAGGCGTGTTGGGTCGCGTGCGCAGTGCCGCCAGGCGACGGCACCAACGTAACGTTGAAGCCAAAATCAAACCAGCGGTACATACGAGCCGTCTCGGGGTGGGGCTAGACCGATTCATTCCATTGTCAAGTGTGCACTCCTCGGGCTCTGCCTTCGAGTTGAGTGGAATGCGAGTGCCTGCACTTGGCTGCTCCTGCACCAACATGGGTGCTCTATCGTGGGAGCAGGCAAGAGGCGGAGCATTCGTAGAATTGATTGATTTTTGAGAGCACAGAAAGTGCAGACCTGGCTAGGGTCCAGGTCAGTGTATAGCGGTTGGCATACTCTGGCAAAAACTCGTTTGCGATCCCGTAAGAGACTCGGGAAATTTTGAGTTGGAGGGTCGCCGATTTAGAGAATCAGTAGGCGGAGCTCGGAATCGGAGGTGGCGTTAGTCAATGCGTGTTGGGTCGCGTGCGCAGTGCCGCCAGACGACGGCACCGACGTAACGTTGAAGCCAAGATCAAACCAGCGGTACATACGAGCCGTCTCGGGGTGGGGTAGACCGATTCATCTCATTGTCAGGTGTGCACTCCTGGGGCTCTGCCTTGGAGTTGAGTGGAATGCGAGTGCCTGCACTTGGCTGCTCCTGCACCAACATGGGTGCTCTATCCTGGGAGCAGGCAAGAGGCGGAGCATTCGTAGAATTGATTGATTTTTGAGAGCACAGAAAGTGCAGACTTGGCTAGGGTCCAGGTGAGTGTGTAGCGGTTGGCATAGGAGTAGGAAGGGCGCACGTGGCGTGTATGACGTTATTGATTTTGTCTCGTGGTTTAGCATCCCGTTCGGTGACCCGTTTCGCAAAGCGGGGAGCATTGCGTTCGCCGTCGGAGGTTTGCCCCGTCCCTTCCGTGACGTCATCAGTCGTTTAGCATCCCGTTCACTCAACCGTTCTTGACGGCGTTCGTATGTGTTGTTTTCGATCAACGGGATGCTCAACGCCTTCGCTAACGAAGGCTGTCAGAGTAGGAGTAGGAGAGGCGCACGTGGCGTGTATGGCGTTATCGATTTTGTCTCGTGGTTTAGCATCCCGTTCAGTGACCCGTTTCGCAAAGCGGGGAGCATTGCGTTCGCCGTCGGAGGGTTGCCCTGTCCCTTCTGTGACGTCATCAGTCGTTTAGCATCCCGTTCACTCAACCGTTCTTGACGGCGTTCGTATGTGTTGTTTTCGATCAACGGGATGCTCAACGCCTTCGCTAACGAAGGCTGTCAGAGCGACGGCTGTTATTTGAGCAAGTTTCCGTATCGATTGTTTCATGCGTATTTCAAGAGAAAAGCGTACTATTTCGTGAAAAGAAGCTACATTTCTTACACTCGCAATGTATTCGTAGCTGTTGTCGTTCAGATAGGATAAAGCAAGGCTGTTTTTGTGAGCACGTGAGCCTATTTCTGACAGCCTTCGTAGTAACAGTGCTTGCAGCTCTAGTCACAATTTTGTGGTTTCAAACAGGATTCTTTGCTGGAGGTAACGCAGCATCGCGATGAATATTGTACGCTCAAGTTTAAAACAGTACTTGCTTTTGGGAAAACCCTAATCTACGCCAACCTAACTTTGAGCTTTCATGCATACGGCACTACTCCCAAGGCAGCAACAATACATCACGATTGAAAAAGTCGTCGAATGTTCATTGTTGAGACCAATTTTTCTATAACAACCCAAAATCATCATCAGAACTTGTTTCCCAGCCAATCATGTAGAAATGTTTGAAAATCCCCCCGTTCCACTCTTCACCGACTGATAGCGAACTAAGCAGGTCTATTCTCCACGGAAACTTTCCCACCAATGTGTGAGGGAGTTGAAAAGTGCCGGAACACTAACGAATCCAATGATAGCCGAGCGCGACTAGCCGCGAGGCCGCGCGCGGCGTCCATGCACCTCTGTACACTCCGCTGCAACACGCCACGTTACCGTAACCACGTAGCGTTGACCGGTGTGTTAGAGAGGCTTGTACTGTGCTTATCTCGGACATTCGGGGGGCACCAGCCGAGGTGATTTCGGTCGAGGGGGCTGATCCGAGGATACAAATTCGGGGGCGGAGTCGTGCTTCGCGTGAGCCGAGGGCGAAAGGGGCTCATCCGAGGGGGCGACGCCATTTTCCTCGTAGGACCTCTCAAAACAGCAGGTGCGCCGTCCTTCAAACAAGTCATCATTTTCTCATCACTTGCAGACAAAATGTCTGTTTCTTCTTTTAGATTTCATTTTCGTTTCATTTTCATTTATTACACGGTAAAAACCGTGTGAAAGACAAACAACAAAGCGAAATAACCTCTATTTCCCTGCTACTCGCACTTTTCTGTATCACTATCATAGAAGCGGTGCGGTTTTGAGAATGATTTCTTCATTTTCGTAGTAGAAATTTCCGAAAAACAACCGCTTCGCACCTACGATTGTGATAATAGAAGTGCGAGTAGGGGGGAAATGAAGGCTACAGCAGATAACTTTCAAGTGCCCTCTTGAATTCAGTGATTTTCCCAACTACCAACCGTGACCGAAGTAATTTGTTAAACTCAGACCCCGCCCTGTTGGCAAAGAAGTGCTGTTTCACATTCCGCCTGGCCCCAACAAAGCCCAATTTCACCGGCGCTCTCATAGTAGTTGATGGTCTCAGGTTGCCTTGATACCAGCACTCCCATGAATGATCTTATACATCATTATCGTATCAAATCTTCTCCTGTGCTCTAGAGTGGTTGGGCCCAAATTAGCGTTTCTGGTGACATGAAACACGTTGCGATTAGTCTGAAACCATTATGTCCTGAAGTAAACTCTGCGTGTAATAATATAGGTGATGTATAGCAATAAATATCCCTGAATAAAGTTCCGCAATCCGGTTTTGAGTGCGAATCCTCTGTATGTTTTTACTAAGTGGTGCTATGAGAGGGGTCACTACGGCATCGTACTTGGCCACGCCCATTTTCCTGCGTTTCGGCACTATTTGAGCACCAACTCTTATTTTTCCTACCATTCCAAAATCAAGAGAGTCGTATGTCCGAAAATGGGAGTGGCCAAGTACAGCGCCATATTGCCCCCCCCCCCTACTGCGATAATACCCAGTAAACACCCTGTATATTCAAAATGGATATGCGTCCAAAGAAAATACGAAAGCTGGACGAAGGAGCCATCAAGAGGTATTATGGTGAGACATCAAGAAAACTAGGATCAAAGAAATATGGATGTAAGTCCGTTTTGGCTCCTCGAGCTCTCTTGCCATTCACTTACCAAGTTGTTAAAGAATTCTGCGAGGAAATGCTTTTTTCAGCACTTATTCAACAGCAACTGCGTCAGAGAGACGAAGAGATTGATCACGTATTCGAATTGCGGAGGATACAAGATGGTGAGGCAATTCAGCAGCCCCCCGATGATGACATGGGTGCACAAGAAGGTTGGACAAACTTCATTTTTTTATGCATGAGACGGCTATCTGACCTCTATAATAGTTCGTCGATGGGTATCGTGCGATGGTGATCCCACCCGGTCGATTAAAAAAATAAAGCACGCAAGAGACGGAAAAATTGTCTTCCGGTGCGCCTTTGTGAGCCGTCCCTAGATGCGCTTCAGTCTTCCGTAGTCTGATCTGGTCCCACCCAGTCTATACGTTAGTGTAGCTCGCTAAACAGGCAGAAATTTAACCTCCGGTGAGCGATCCTGGGTCGTCCACTGTCTCTCTTTGTCCCATCTGATCAACTCTTTATAAATATTAACATTGCGGCTTACCGCGGTGCGCACAGGGTTGAGCAGGCCGCTGCGCCTATTCTCTATGGAGGTACGACCCCGCTGACCAAAATTTTTTTATTTTTTTTTTAAATTTAGGACTTCCTTTCAGCAAATATAGCCTCCATTTCCCAGCTACTCGCAGTTTCCTTTATCACTACCATAAAGGCAACGCGGTTTCGAGAATAATTGTCTCAATTTCATTATTGAGGTTTTCGAAAAACAGCCGCTTCGCATCTTCGATTGTGATAATACGACTGCGAGTAGAAAGGAAAGGAAGGGTACATCAAATTTGTGTACTGGGGGAGAGTGGAATACGGGTCGGGGCTACTCTCTCCGTCGGCCAATCGGCGTAAGTGTCTCCACCCCCTCAGATGCTGCCGATTGGCGGACGGACTGAATAACACACCCCGTACTTCGATCTCTCACTGTACCAAAATTTGTGTTCGGCATATGAAATCACCCCTGAATAGAAATTTTGACTGAAATCTGACACTTCGCTCAAACTGCCGTATACCCGCCGTCAGGGTTAAAGGCACAGTCCAAGCTCAGGGGCGAAATCTGAGAAAACCACATAATTATGAAGTGCACCCACCCCTTATAACACCTGCCAAGTGCGAGCTCTCGATTCCCCCGGATAAGCGAGATATAGGGGGAAGCCTCCTCGGGCGCCCACACACGGAAGCCACTTTGGCACGCCCCTTTTACGATCTTTCGAGCTCAATAGCGGCAAGATGGGCGATGGTTTTTGACCACTAGCCCCGTTCTTCCCTTCATTCTCAGTCTCTCTACCCACTCAGGTCCGCTCGCAGACATCGGTTGCAAATGACGGAAGTTAGAAGCCTTGGACAACTCGTCCACCATGCTTCCGCAGCTCAAGTTTTGAGAGGCCATAACTCCGTTCCCAGAAGGTCTTGTACGATTCTAGAGACATCATTGGAATCAGCGCCGGACAGTTTTCAAGATAGGCTTAAAAGCAGAAACACGATTCTGAGGTTGGACTGTGCCTTTAAGCAGGCCGTTGCGATCGGTGACCGAAATTTTACCACCCCCCCCCCTGTTGACCAACATTTTGGCGAACCTCCCCCCTGGGATGAAAAAATGTTCACGACCAAAATCGTGGCTTATCGTCGGCTAAAAAATTACACTCTGAGACTTACTTGTTGAAAAATATATTTTTCACTCTAATTGCACTTCTAACAACGTTACATCACTTTTAAGCAGAGTAAAACCAAGATCCAAGACTATGCGCTGAGGATAAATGGTCGGAATGGCAGGGACAGTCAACTGATAAATCTCCCCAGTATCGTCGAGGACACTCTTTTAGGTGGTTGTAGCCTCTTTGCTATACACAATATTACCCTAGTTCTGTCATTCAGATTTTGTCGAAGACGCCATGGGTTACGGGCATGACGAGCTAAAGATGGGTACAATTGTGAACAAAGCGGAGTCGAGGTGGGTGAATGAAATTCTAGTGCACCTCCGCTTAGCCTTATTACCTCACTTGCTATATTTTCTTCTATTAACAATTAAATGTTAAATTTTTTTGGTTTTATGCGTCACTGGGATCGTGCGAAGCACAGCGCTGCAAAAACTTTGAGAAGATGATCGAGCGACTAACGCAGTGGCACAAACACTACTTTACCGCTCTGCAAAAGGCTTTGTAAGTTTTTACATTCAACCATTGATTTTATTTATTTTAGAATATCGTTATGTTCTGTTTGACTCCCATGTTTTCAGGCGTGACATCAGGACCTACAAATGCGGAGCTGACGTTAATGGAGACTATCGGTGGATCCCGACAACTTGAGCCGTTGCATAATTGAAATTCCCACCCACACAGGAACTGCATTTTGATTTCGTGATATTTCAGCACCATGCGCGGCCGGCCCAGAATGCTACAACTCCTGTCGTAGACGAGAACGACGATTTTTGCGATCTCAACTTGCACAACAACGCAGCCGGTGAAGATACAAATGCTGCCGAAGCCGATGGGGACGATGACTTGGACCTTTTTGAATCACAGGACAACCTGTATTCGTGATCAAACTGCCCGGTGCCACTATAGATTTTTTATGTTTAGCAATTTATAGAATATATATGTTTAGCTCTTTATAGTTTGCTGTTGTTTAGCTTGTTGTAAAGATGTCTTATTTGGGTCTCATTGATCAGGGTCAAGGGCAAATCCGAGTGAAGGCAAGAAAAACTGGTCCACAATCGTGAAAACCAGACTGTCAGTGGTTCATGTATATCCAATACAATGATGTAGAAGAGTTCTTGTCGAGCATGTACTCGAAAAAATTATGAAAATTATCGAAAAAATTTCATCCAACAAAGTTGAGACATATTTTTATGTCTCCACTCAGTTGGATGAACTGATCCCATAATTTTCTCGGTTCAAAAACATTTGAATCGTGAGCAGACGTTTTTGTACTCGAGCGATTTTGACCTGTCTCGTGGTTTTTTTTTCGGTTGTGAGCCTTTGGTTCTTGCCCATGAATTTTGAAGTGTCATTCCATGCTTATTTTGTGCATTCGAAGTATTTGAAAATCTTGTATGAAGGTGTTCTGATCAGATCCAGTCTGATTTCCAACCCGCATGAACATGGACTTTTGTTGTAATCAATTTTACGAAAATTGTAAAGAAAAAAGATTTTCTGCAACACTGAGCCGAAGTTATATCGTAGAATTTCTGTAGTTTACTGCCAATTCAATGAATCTTTGTCGTCAACTGTTATAATATAAAGTGGTAAAAAAGTTATAAATTCAAGTATTATGGAGCAGTAATAGTCAAAGAAGTGTAGTACTAGTGTCAAAGTACTAGTGACTTACTTGACTTAATCGGTTGGCTTTCGCCTGACGCGGTCATTCCGGATCTTCACCGAGGTGTGCCGTCCTAGTAGTCAGCCGTGTCCATTTTTCACGGTCTTCAGCCACAATTTGAACACATTCCATCCAGCTGTCACTATTCCATTTCCTGCGAAACGAAACATCGCGCCTGAACTGTCTTTCGATGCCGAGTGACTTTAAATCCTCTTTAACCACATCCGTCCAGAACTTTCGCCTACGCCCAGGTGGCCGTTTCCAGACAGGATTTGGGAAGCATTTTTAAAGCGTGTTGTCCGAGACGATCCGGCGTTCTTCTTAGTATATGCCCGAGCAGTCGAAGTCGACTTTCCATTGCTGCTTGAGATGGCGTTAGGAGATGCTGGCACCTCCCTCGTGTCAAGCGTTGATGTACTGCGTCGATTTCCTTGTAAAGGTCTTCGTTATGGCATACACGCGGCCAGAAATATCCAAGCAAACGCCTAAAAGCTTCCTCTCCGGGCAATCCACCCTTTCCATCTGCGTTTTCGGTGCTGCCCACGCCTCCGATCCGTACATCATGATAGGGCGAATAGCGGATAGGTAGACGCGCAACTTGACTTCCTTCGCGATGGTGGTAGACCACAAACACTTGGTTAGAGAATTGAATGCAGACGTAGCTTTCGCACATCGTTGTCGAATATCCGCTGCATAACTACCATCGTTTTTCAGCAAACAGCCCAAATAACAGAAATCGTCCACCAGTTCGATACGTTGTCCGTCCACACAAACTCCAGTTGAAGGCCCCTGAGAGACCCACATCTGCTTGCATTTGTCGGGACGAAGACGAAGTCCATAGGCTGCGGCATACTTCGAAACGAGGTTCACAATCCTTTGCAGTTTTGCGTTGTTTTCAGCGAATAACACAATGTCGTCGGCGTACTCCAGGTCGACAAGGGAGCGTCCTGATGGTGTTAGGATCACATCCGCAGGAAACTGTTCTGCAACTCTACGCATGGTGTCATCAACGGCGAAGTTGAAAAGAAAAGGTCCTGCAACGGCTCCTTGCCTTACTCCTGTTTTCACCTCGAAAGCTGACGTAAATCCGACAGGTGTACGAACTGCTGCTGTTGTTCCTTTGTTCATGTCCTCGATTAACCGAACATACTTTTCCGGGACTCCATCTGCTCGCAGAGCATTGAGCAATCGATCACGATGAGGAGAGTCGAACGCGGCTTCAAAGTCCAAAAAAGCAAGCTGTAATGGTTTCGAAAATCGCTGCCACGATTCAATTACTCTTCTCACGACGAACACTTGGTCGATGGTCGATCTTCCAGGTCGAAAACCGGCTTGCTCATCTCTGGTCGTTCCTTCACGATGTTTGATAAGTCGCTCGAGAATGATACGTTCTAAAACCTTGTACATGACACGGAGTAGAGAGGTTCCTCTGTAGTTCTTAGGATCCGTGACGGATAGCTTCTTGTGAAGAGGTACGATGATCGCATGTCTCCACGAATCGGGTATCCTTTCGCTCATCCATATGGCACGGATGGTGTTGGTCATTTCACGAATCCCAGACGGAGGAAGAGCTTTCAGCATTTCAGCAGTGATGTTGTCATCTCCACCTGCCTTTCCATTCTTCATTTTCCGGACACAATCCAAAACTTCAGACTCAGTCGGCGGTTCCTCACTGACATCGTAATGTGCTCTCTGAACATGCGGGAGCTCAGGTACTGATGGCGCTGGACGATTCAGTAGTGAACTGAAGTAATCCTTCCATATTAGCAGCGTCGCATCACCAACTGCATCACCAACTGGTTTAATTACCCAAGTTTGAGGTATATGGTATATGATAACTGACATCGTTGGTGTAATCTGCGTCTGTGGTAATCTGCGTCTGGTATTGTTGGCGTGGTCTACACTGGTTGCGTTATTATATCGTCTGTGGTAACTGGTATGATCTGGACCCCGACGTCACTTCAAGAACAGGCGAACACTCTTGTGGCCGAGTGTGAATTTTTTTTTATCTTCTGTGCCACCACATCAGGTCTATTTTTTTAATTGGTTGTGCCGCGATGACGAGCGAAACTCCGGTCTGCCCTCCAACACTTCAGGGCAGCAAGATCCGCAAAAACCTGGTGGAAGAGCTGTCGCCGACAATGGACTTTGGTAAAGCCGCGAAGGCGCTGGTGGACGACGAGTCACTGCCGATGCATATTCGGACAATTATCGCTTATCTCCTGAATGAAAGGAGTCAAGTTGAATCATTATGTAAGAAAAACTGTGAGTTAGCCGAGATGGTCCGAGATATGGTTAAAGGCTAATACGGAGCTAAGCCAGGTGAACGATAGGTTGAATGCTACATTGAGGGAAGCCCTTAGTAGTGAGAATGTTCCAGATAATATCAGTGATGTTCCTTGTGCTAGTGCTGTTCCTGATTCAGTTGTGCCGTCATCTCCTTCTGTAGGGTTAGAGAAGTCGAATGACTTCAGAGAGATTGAGCGTAGTCGCTCAGTCGTGATCATAGGAGTTCCAGAGAATCGTAGCAAATGCCCGCGTGATAGAGCTATTAATGACCATTTATGTGTTTTTGATATATTGAATTTCCTGTCTATTGATTGCTTGCCTGCATCGATACATCGTATGGGCCGCGATGACTCTTCTCATAATAGGTTGCTCAAAGTGATCTTTCCTGCATCGAGCATTGCCAAGACAGTACTGAGGCGCGCTCCTCAGCTTAAGCGTTTCCCGTTCACCAATGGCCTGTTCATCAGAGCCTCCCTCCCTCGGGAGGAACGTGAGCGACGAGGTACTGAGCGAAGAGCTCGTCGCAGTCCTGCCATTGTCAATGTGAATCATGCGGGTGCGATTGTAAGTTCTCCCGTTGGTGGTACTACCCCTGTTATAGTGAATTCTCCGGCTGTCAATCATGGTGTAATCACTCCTGTTAATGTCATTACTCCTAGTGTAAACGTTAATGCTCCTGTTAGGGTGAATTGTATCAATATCAGTAACGATCCCGCTTCTTCCCATGAGCCTAGTACGAGTTCGAATTGTATTCCCGGTCAGCACGTCAGTAATAACGTTGCCTCCGGTCTTTCGGGTGTTAATTTAAACTTGTTAATCCTCCCCGGACCTCGGATAGCAATCTCAAATGTCTCTCTTCGAACATACGTTCCCTTCCTAAAAATATTAATAGTCTTATAGGATATATTCAACAATTTGATTTTGGCATTATAGCGCTGTCTGAAACGTGGTTGACGCCTCACGTCACTGATGCTTCTTTATTTGGTGGTTTATGTTCTCAGTTTGATCTGCTTAGATGTGACCGACCGCACAAGAGGGGCGGGGAGTGGCTCTTTGTTGAGTAAGTCTCTTTGTCCAAGGTTAGTGTACGAGGAGTCTTGTTCTTGAAAGTTACGAACTACTTTGTGCTGACATTGTTGTTAGTGATAGGACGCTGAGAATAGTTATTGCGTACAGGGCGCCCTCATGCTCTGCTAACTCTTTTGAAACTTTTTATTAAAACCTTAGGTGATTTGCTTTCCTGTAGTCAGTCTTGTGTTATCACGGGGCGATTTCAATTTACCAGATATATCATGGACGCAGCTAGTTCCTACGGCTGTAAACCTGAGTAGTAAGCTATTCCTAAATATGTGCGCTTCGCATAATCTCACACAGAATAACTTTATGGCTACACGAGGTAGCAATGTTTTGGATCTGTTACTGTCCAATGAGGAAGGGTTGATTGCAGAAGTGGATACTATGGCTCCATTGGGCACTAGTGACCATGCTTCTATAGTTTTCGAGCTAAACGTTCATACTGAGGCCTCTGATACAAAAATTTACAATAGAGTATACAGTAAAGCGGATTTTGCTTGTATTAATGAATACCTGGATAGTGTGGATTGGTACGGCTCACTGAGTACCGTGGATACTGTGGAAGCTAAATATGAACTCTTTCTTTCTATTCTTGACCACACCATTGATTTATTTGTACCGATTAGTCTGGTGTCTACGAAGAAGGCATACCTCCCTGAGCACTTGGAAAATCTCTCTCACAGGAAATCTCAAGCCTGGAACATGGCAAATAATAGTAACAGGGCTGAGGATTGGTGCGAATACAAAAGAGTTGCGACACTATTTGAAAAACGTTTGAAGAAAGTATAATAGTAATAAGGAAAGGAAAGTTATCGAGTCTAAAAATAAAAATTCATTCTACAGACTACTTAATTCGAAACTCAAAAAATAAATCTCAGGTGGGATGTCTTGTGAGAGAGGATGGTTCCAGTGCAGTAGAAGATGGCCAAAAAGTTCAACTTCTGGCAAATATGTTTAAGGAATCATTCCTTGAGGATACTGACTTGGATGAGAGTGTTAGTCCTTCTCTTTTTCCTGTTATGCCTGACTCTGTATGGTTTCACCCCGGGGAATTGTCAGAGCTATTAGCCAAATGGCCTAATTCGTTTTCTGACACGCCGGATCACATACCATTATGTTTCATTAAAAAGGTGATTGATATCATAGTTAGCCCGCTTGCACACATTTTCAACCTGAGTTTTATGCGTGGAGATGTTCCGAGTAGATGGCGTACATCCTTTGTTACTCCTATACCAAAGAAGAAGCCATTTTCTGATCCCAACAATTACCGGCCTATCAGTATCACATCTATTTTTGCAAGACTTTTTGAAAAAGTATTGAAGAAAAGAATTATGACTCATCTGGAGGAGCACTCCATCATCTCGGAGCACCAACATGGTTTCCAAAAGGGTAAATCCACAATTTCGGCGATGCTGCAATCACTTGAAGACTGGACTCGTGCGCTGGACAATGATGTTGGTGTGGATGTTATTTACCTCGATTTTTCCAAGGCGTTTGACAGAGTTTCTCATCGCAAATTAGTAAACAAACTAGAAATAGTGGGTATCCATCCGCGTATAATGGCTTGGATTCGTGCTTTTCTCACGGGCAGAACTTTCAGAGTCCGGCTTAACAGTACGTTTTCCTCTCCCTTTGCAGTCCTTAGTGGTGTTCCCCAGGGTGGAGTGCTTTCACCTATTCTCTTTAATATTTATACGTATGAGCTTCCCTCGATTATATCCTTGAACAACGTTGGCTGTTCGGCATTCGCTGACGACTTTAAGTTGTATAATCCTATTCGGACCAGGGAAGATTCAGAGTGTTTGCAAAAAGCCCTTAATGATGTAGCCAAATGGTCGTCTGAATGGAAATTGCCGCTTTCCAGCGAAAAAACTAAGGTGATGAAGATTGGTAAGAGGCGAGTTAATGGCTTCTATACTATTGACGGTGTACAGTTGAGCGAGGTCAGCGAGATTAAGGACCTTGGTTTTCTTGTCAAGGATGATCTTAGTTTCGATGATCACTGCCTCCAGGTCGCGTCCATGGCCAACAGGATGATGCACAGCGCGTTTCGAGCACTTTCAACTACCAATGCAAACGTCCTGACTGAGGTGTATAAAACGTACATACGTCCATTTATGGTGTAAGGCACGGTGGTATTCAATCCATACAAAAAGGGATCTATCGATGCGCTGGAGAGAATCCAGAATGCTTCACACGTAGAGTTTACTTCAGGACATCATGGTTTCAGACTAACCGCAACGTGTGTCATGTCACCAGAAACGCCAAATTGTGCCTAATCACTCTAGAGCACAGGAGAAGAAGGTTTGATATGATAATGATGTATAAAATCATTCATGGGAGTGCTGGTATCAAGGCTAGCCGGCCGTTCAACCTGAGATCGTCAACCGCCAGGGGAGCGCCGGTGAAATTGGGCCTTGTTGGGGCTAGGCGGAATGTAAGACAGCACTATTTTGTCAATAGGGCGGGCTCTGAATTCAACAAATTACTTCGGTCAGGTTTGGTAGTTGGGAAGTTCACTGAATTCAAAAAGGCGCTTGAGATTTATCTGTTCTCCCAGGAGCGATGTTTGTAAGATCTCATCCCTTCATGGTGCCGGTGTTGCCTCGTAGTCAGCTTATCGATCTGCTTTATTATTGTCCTCTATCTTTGATCTTTTTCAGTTGCCGTTTAGGTGTTTCGTTTTGTTGTTTGTCTATCACACGGTTCTACCGTGTAATAAATCAAATCAAACTCCATTGGTAGTGTTCAAGACAGGAGAACATCTCTTCATCTTCCCGCTATACTGTCGCAGCAACGTGTAGGCTTTCTTCGGATTCTTCTCCTCCCAAGCCTTCTCGAACTCCTTAGCTCTACACGTCCACTCTCGTTCGCGGTCACTTTGAAGCTGCCGACGCAACTTCCTCCTCAGACGCTTCTCCTCCACGAAGTTTCCTGCAGTTCGGAGAGCACATACTCTGTTGTAGGTAGATGTTGTTTCTTCTGAGACGTAGGCGAACTTCTTCTTAGGCTGTACAACCGGGAGTGCCTCTTTCGAAGCGTCCTGGATGCACTTGACAAAAGAATCCGCGTCGCAAAGTTTCTTCTTAGTCCGTACTCCGATGTGAATAGAAACGCGTTGTCGGAAATTCCTTCTGCACTCTTCATCTCTGAGACTTGTCATGTCAATCCTCTGGAGAGGCTGAGCCCCTCGCTTCCTCTTATGAATCCTCGCAGTGAAGTTCAACAGAACAGGACGGTGATCCGAATCGAATGCGACATCCCACACAGCTCTAGATCTTCGAATGTCCGATACTGGAATATTCCTCGTCAGGACATAGTCAAGCTGTAGTTTCAAAGTTGTCATCTTCCGCTTCCGCTGCTCTTCTGGAGATAGCCGGGTTGGTCCCTGCCACGTAAGCTGATGGCGGCGATGATTCCTCTTGAATGTCGATGCAATAATCAGACCACTGCGTTCACAAAAGTCGACAAGGCGGTAGCCATTGTCCGATGTTTGCTCCACTGGGTAGAACCATTTACCGAGTACTTCGGATTCCTGATCAAGTCCCATCTTCGCATTTGCGTCAATCCCCACGACAACAGCATGTTGACAAGGTATCCTGGCCAGCAACGTATTCAGTTCCTCATAAAACGCATCCTTCGAATTGTCTTCGGCGGTTTCAGTGGGCGCATGAGCACTCACTATCCACAGATTGAATCCTCTGTGATCCCGCAGTCGTACGAATGCATTCCGGCACGACGTTGAGCCAAACTCCTTGACCATGCCATTGAAATCCTTCCTTACAGCTATTGCACAGCCTCCCACTCTCCTATCGTCAGCGTTACCGCAGTAGATGGTGTACTCTCCGACGCTGATGACGGGTCTATCCTTGAGGCGGGTTTCCTGCAAAGCAGCAAACGGTGCATGGAAATAGCTCAGAAGTCTGGATAGCGCAGTTTTTTGGATATCACTCGACAGCGATCGACAGTTCAGGGTGACGAAACTGTGGCTTGTGGCCAAAGACTCCATGACTCCTAGGTACGGATCCTAAGGTGTTATGGACCAGAGGCCTTAGTGTGCCGGACGGCGACACCTTTATGCAATGTGCGGGATACTTTCGCGATATAGTTATTGCACGCTATATCGCTCGAACGTTCCTGTGTACCTCAAACGTCTGCTGGGTTCAGTAGAAGCAGGGGCACCAACGAGCAGGTACCAACAGACTTGTATACACACCCCCAAAGTACTAGTATTGGCATAATAACGGTGAAAATATAGTGGAATACGACGAAAACCGTTTTTACGGTTTTGAATTCCCGCGCTTCACTCGAAAAAGGTCCGCGGATCAGCCGCCAAGGGGAGCGGGGGGTTGGTCCGAGGGCGCTCGGGGGCTGCTGCCGAGTTTGGGACGCTCGGATGAGTCCCCCATAAACACTCGGCTGGTGCCCCCGAATGTCCGAGATCTGGGCCAAATTCCGGTCCGCAATTGCGTCTCTACACGCTTTGCGGCCGCACGCTCTCGAGTCAGAAGAGCTTCCAGCGCTGCAGCCGCCGATGTGGTGACTCTGGGTAGGTTTCGCAAGCTGGAAACTAAGAAAAATTGGAGAAAATTGTATAAAAAGTCACATCGAGTCGGCTTTGGCGCCGGAAACCCGACTGACTCGAGCGCGTGCGGCTGCAAAGCGTGTCGAGACGCAATTGCGGACCGGAATTTGGCCCAGATAAGCACAGTATGGAACCCCGGGTAGGTGCTCAAATTTAGTGCGGCACAACAAAATGGGCGTGGCCAAGTCCATCGCGCCTGAGTGCCCCCCCCCTCCCACATAGCACCGAAACAAGCCACGGACCTAACTATACTGTACAAGCAACAATCGTGCTTAAAAAAACATGAGGAGTAAATAGAGAATACATGATTTGCTGATTACGGTGTGCGCCGTCATAGATGTACGCAGAATTGTTGCGACCGGCAGCTACGCCGAAAAGTGAAGCATTCATCTCCAGGCGGATTCAATTGAAAGGATGTATAAATATGAGTCAAAATTATCAAAATGCATACAAAACAAATGAAAATACAGTTGACCGCAATTTTAAAAGGACATGGTGCGGTTGCGGATTCGCACTAAAACTACGGTAGAATTTGGCACTTTGCCAGATTTCGTCATCGATCGGCGTCATGGCTGATATTCTCGTGAGCAGAGAGACGACGGCTGGCGCCGATCGATGACGAAATCTGGCAAAACGCCATATTCTACCGTAATTTTAGTGTGAGTCCGCAACCGCACCCTTTTAACATTGCGGTCAACTGTAAAAGGTACGAAAACTTTCTATTACTGTGCTTCTCTGGGCCTATTTCCGGTCCGCAATTACGTCTCGCTACGCTTTGCGGCCGCACCCGCTCGAGTCGGTCCAGTTTCCAGCGCCACAGCCGACTCGATGTGGCTTTTCATACAGTTTTCTCAGATTTTTCATTGTTTCCAGTTTCCAAAACCCACCTAGAGTCAACAGATCGGCGGCTGCGGCGCTGGAAACTCTTCCGACTCGGTAGCGTGCGACCGCGAAGCGCGTCGAGACGCAATTGTGGACCGGAGTACACAATGCTCAAATAATAGATCATCTCGATTTTTTAAGTACGGTTACCGGCCATTGCATGGCATCACGTACGGCTTAGAGCCAGAGGGCCGAAATATAGGATTTGTATGGACCTTTAGTTACATTTATTGGAGCGAATGAGCTAGAAGGGATCATTTGCGGCACGCGCAACACCGCCGACCAGTGAGGTTCTGATCGCGAGCGATGGTCCACCGCCGCGAGCCCTTCTGTCCACTCGATTAAGTTTGGCGAAGAACTTTTATAAGGAGCGGGAGGTGCCTCGACTGGCTTTCATGAGCTTTAAAAGACAGGGTGTGTTTTACGCTGGGGCCACAGCAATTTGGGCTGTCTCACGTCGAAAGAACACGCTTACCTGAAAAGGTTGTTCGCAAAGAAAGCCTTTTACCGCTTTTTCTGTGGGACGCACTTTTAACTTGAGTAGTTCGGTATATGATGGCGTATGTTATGGGACCTATAGGGTGGGTATGACTCATAGCAACATGGATGGGCGGAAGAACACAAATTCTCGATTTGCAAGTATAAAAAACATTCAAGATAGACAGAGGTGCAAAAACTTTCGCACTGGAACTCTTCTCGCAAAGATTTAGTTGAGCGCGAGGGATAAGTCGTATAATGAATTACTATTGGATTTGTATGACACGCACGGCTTCGAACTTCATGCACGCGAGATTTTGGTTGATCTTCACCATCACTAATAATGAGTCTATGGCCTGCGTCAATAGGAGAGTAAGCGGAGACACAGGTGTGATTGGAATGCGCTCAGGTAAATTTGATTATCGCAAGTGCATTCTGCGCACAGAATACTTGTACAGATCTAATTTGTTCCAATGACGACTGGCCTATGAAAAAACTCGAAAAATACTTTGGCGAAATTAAAGTCGAAAATTCAGAATGTTCAAATTGCCGCAAAGGCATGTTGTATACGCTGTCCGCAGCTACTAGTGGTCACCCTCGGACACCGAATGGATCAGGAATTCGGGGGCATTACAACAAAAATGGTAAAAGCAGCTGAAAATGGGCATTAAATAGACCCATTAGGTTCTAAACCTGAATGTGGCATACGCGCCCTGCCCTCTTTCTCATTGGCTGCTGGGAAAGCAAATCAAGGCGATGAGTGCAGGGATACCTCGACCAGTTTCTCAGGGCGCCTGCGAGCCCTTGCATCGTTGCTGCATTTACCCTTCATTGACGCTGTTGTGCCTCTGCGTCTCGCGACTTTTCGAGTCTTCGGTGAGAGATATGAAGGCCGTTTCTACAGCGAGCAAAGAGCACCCTGGTCGACCGCAAAAAATTGTTTTTGAACCCGATTTTAAGGGAAAAACACTGGAAGCCTCGAAATAGGGGAAGTTTTGTCCCCCGACACCCAGTATGGCCTAGTGCATACTTCCGGCGACGGGCGAATAATCGATATTGCTGATACAATACCGCTCGTAGGATTTGGTCAGAAGGCGCGCGAGGTCGGGTTTGAGCGTCTTTTTCGTCTTTTTCTTATAACTTGCTTCAAAATCAACTCTGAGCGAAACTATGGTGATATTCGTGATCCTGGTGTCAAGGGCTACCGATAGATGGTGTAGCCCTTGTTCCGGAGTTTCGTTTTGAACAAACGAAGTTTGACAGGCAGGGTATACTGTATATTACCATTTGATGAAAGAGGGCCTCGGCGTCCCTGTGTCACCGTCCCTCGTGGCTCCCACCACACCGTCTGCAACGCGCTGGCCGTCTGTGGCCTCGCCGACTCGCGTGCTGCCTTTCCCCTGCACACGTCTCGGCCTTGCACTCCCCTATTCATGCTTTCTCTCCCACCAATGTCAGCAGCAGCGCTGATTTTTTCGCCAGTCCCTCAACCAGCAACTCAATCGTCGTGGGTGCGTTCACCACCCAATGCGCTCCGGGCACTAATCGAAGGCATGTATTACGTAAACATAAGCTCACCTCCGTCGGTGGCGCGCTCGCGGTTCGCGGCTTCGCATTAGAGCCGCTCTTTTCTCTCACAACACAGTGCACTGCCATGCCCACATACACTATTCAAGCTGGGTGACTTAGATGTTTGTAGTGTATGTGAGGAGTACTAAGGCCTCTATTACCGCGTTGATAACTATTGATAACTGCGGTATACGGTATATGTCGCTCTCCAAAAACGCGCGATTCTCTTGAAAAATACTAACCTGGTTTCACAATTACTCAGCGACCCTGCAGAGGAGTCAGTCGTGCAGTAACTGTATCGTACGAGCTAGAAACTTTTGAGCAGGAGCTGTAAAATTCGTGCAGGACCCACTTCTTTTTCGGCTTCCACGATCTTTAAATCTACATAATTGTCCTTATAGGGTTGAGATAGATATTGGGCTAGATAAATGTAAACAATACACACATTACCACACATTAACTTCAAAGCTGAGCCCAACCTCAAAATCGTTTTCCTGTTCTTCTTGCTTAGCTTTGTGAGGATTTCGGGCTGATCACAATGGTGTCTCCAGAATCGCCATAAGAACCCACCACGGACACAGCCGGCCAGCCATCGTGACCACTGCCTTCACGCTGTGTAGAAAGCGGGATCAATTCACATATTCGCTGTTTCGGCAGGGAATCATAGACCTGCTTTTAAAGGCAGGGTCCGGGCAGAATTTCGATTCTAGGATTTTCCGCTGAATCTGTGCTCATGATACAGGTAGTCCGAAGGAACATGCAAACTGCATCAAAACCGGTCTTCTTCAAGTTATTCCAGCCACTTCCCGTTAGCCGATGGCAGATCCAGAAGAATGTGGCCATCGTCCATATTTTAGCGGTTGTCCACGCATTCTTCAAAAGTGCTGTGTAATTATCGTTCATTCCAGCCATGATTATCATACTGTGAATACCTCGTAATCCCTGACTTCTCAGGCTGTTTTTCTCCAGAAATACGGACCTAGAGTTTGTGAAAAATTTTGCACGGTGTCGAGCTAGACCAGCCCAATCTATCTAACTTGAATTTCAGTGGTGTCAAAATCTAGCCGGGTTGTGCCTTACCTTTGGATGCAATGATCATGCACAATGCTAAAATCTGCGGCTCTACGCTGACTCACGCCATGGATCACATACCATTTCCTAGCAGATGGTGAAATTTCTCCGAAAAAAAGCATAATCTATTACGCATCGATGCTGTACCCTTGAAGCATGCGAGGTAAGTTGGTCATCTTCTTTCTCTTTTATGTTTTGACTGCCAAATATCTCGATATTGTCATTTGTTGTGTTATTTAGCATTTGAAGTACAATACCGCCGCTATCAAGGGAAAAAATGGGCGAAATGGGCGAAGTGGGCAACTAAAGCGTCTTTTCGTCCACAACTCGCCTCAAAGTGCTCCGTTTTCCAAATTCAAAAGAAACGCCGAAATGTACAGCATGTCGTGGCCTAGTCGATAGTGTGTAAAAATATTTTAAATGCGAGGGGTGAGAGCAACTTTATTTTTCAGGTAGAATACCTCCTGAGAGTTTTGGCCCGCGAAATATCCGGGAAATAGCCCACCAGAGCTCCGCAGCGGCTCCTGGTGGGCTGTTTCACTGGCTATTTTCGCAACGATTCCTCAGCTAAAACTCCTCAGGAACATTTTCATTTTGACCATGCTAGAGATCGTGTACGGTTGTCATTACCTGAATGCGCTCGTTATCTTGTGATAGCATTATCAAATCCGTAACTAACTCCATCTTAAAAAAAGCGTTTTCATTAGTGAATTCCAATTTTGTCTCCACTTAGTTAGATTGATTGTGGCACGGTGAACATTTTGGTCCTTTCAGGGTGGAAACGGAGCACTTTGAGGCGTGTTAATGGTCGAAAGACGCTTTAGTTGCCCTTTGCCCATTTCTTTTCCTCTTTGTATAGCGGCGACGTATTATAGTTCATATGGGTTTATAACAATTCGATGTCGCTTAGGCGGCATTTTTCCTTCTACTGCTTTATAATGCAGAGAAAAAAGATGAATACAGCAAGTGAAACAACTGCAGTCAGCGCTGCTTTTCGATTTGTGAGAATATTTAAACGAAGAGCGCATTCATGATCTCCATAGAGGACCAGTTCGAGAGAATGAATCCGAAGAAAATTTAAATGAGGGGAGTTTTCCTCAACAAAAATCTATAATTAATACAGAATCTCCAAATGTCAAAAACAAAAAATGCTCGGAGCGACATAAAACTGTTATAAACTTACAAGGAAATAATTCCCTAATTATCGAAGCCTAGATAGATGGAACATCCAGATGATTAAACAGTTAAAATATAACATCAGTTTCAACCCAGAAAACGGAGTCTTCTCCTCTACATTTTTTGGAGAATAGAGTTAGAGGATGTGCTGGATTTGCGTGGGAACTTGACCAGCCTGCACTGTGCTATGTATCGTATTGTTACCACAAATCACAGCTGATAATTTTGGGTGAGGGGGAGCGTCGAACTGTTCCTTGTAGCCGCGCGCCTTCACCATCCTCTGCCAGCTTAGCCTCGAGATTTCCCAACGGTTCACACCAAATGGAATGATGGTGGGAGAACCGCCGAAAATCTCGGACGCGGAGGAAAGGCAGCACGCGAAATCAGCGTTACAGGCCACAGCCAGCGCGTTGCAGACGGTGTGGTGGGAGCCACGGAGACGCAGACACAGGACGCCAGAGCCCCCTCTTCCATCAAATGGTAATATACAGTATACCCTGCCTGTCAAACTTTGTTAGTTCAAAACGAAACCCCAACAAGGCTATACCATTTGGTAGCCCTTGACACCAGGATCACGAATATCACCATAGTTTCGCTCAGAGTTGATTTTGAAGCAAGTTATAAGAAAAAGACGAAAAAGACGCTAAAACCCGACCTCGCGCGCCTTCTGACCAAATCCTACGAGCGGTATTGTATGTACTGTTGCTGTCGCGTGTCGCGGGAAGTATGCGTTAGGCCTATCAATACACCCAAATTATTTGCTATAGATAGATGCAAGAATAACACGAAAAATGATAATAAGAATGAACCATATCTTACGCTTTTCCGGACAAAAGTTGTGTATCTCTAAAACGTGTCAACATTGCCTCTAGATGCACCGCCTAGTATTTTGAAACTGTCTTCTGCCTCCTTATATGCACTTTCCGGTGACACGTAAAGTCTGGGTCCGAATTGAATTTGGTTCTGCCGACATTGATGGAATGCGTAATGGGCACATCCATAGCGAAGACAATATCTGGTACGTTCACATGGCCGCAAACAGCTGACTGGTAAATTATTCGCCATTTGTCAAATATTCGTTCTAATCGATTTCTAAAATAGACAAACTCATTCGAGATAACCGCTCGACACGCACGCCGATGGTGTGGAAGGAAAAATTATTATTTTTCAAGTATGAACGTAAAAGGTATATGGGTTTATCTGTGCACGGTTCTCGAAGCGTCGGAAAGAATCCCGACGAAATTCATGACAGGGAAGAAATATACAGATTTTGAGTATCGCAAAAGGAACATGGCATCTATTCAATTAGTGGTAAACAGTTTTTTCTTCACGAGTATTTTGCGCGTTGATCACGTCTGCGCCGCAAAGCTGATATTTATGTCTGACAGGGTTGTTCCGTATGACTGATAGGGAGTCATAGGAAAAAAAAACCGTCGAGAGTATTTACTGCACTCGTGTCAGTACAACAAAGAATATATACGTGCGAAATTCAAAAAAAAAACAACAAAGAATAAGCACGTGCGAAAATCAAAAAAGTTTTTCTTAGGATGCAATATGTATAAGATTAGAAATTCTGCTTCAAGGAGCTAATTGAAATGAGTCATAGAAACTTATGAAACATATCGCAATTTCGAGCATTAAGCGATGTTGACATGAAATTGACATAGGAGGGGTGTGCATGCAGCTATGAATTTCGCCCCGTCGAATAACACTGCCAGCGTGGTGTCCCATCTCTATTGTGCATAGACAGGGACCTCAATGAGGTAAGCGCTGACATGTAGACTACATGGCCTGTTCTCCACAGGTGCAGAGATTGTTCAGAAGGCATGAACAAAGTCATGGCAGCCCGATGATGCGTATGCAATTGAGGGGGAAGCGACGTGTAAAGCAGTAGGATTAAGCATTGCATGTTTTCTTGCTTTAAAGGCAGCATACACGCTCAAAAATGATATCAATTTTATGGAATGAATCGAAGGTCTGAAGCTGTTAATAAATCAGAGATAACGAAAAACCGGAAGAAAATCGACTTGAAATGAAGATATAACGGCTCCGTTCTATATATTGGCCCGAATGTGGACGAGTTTCACCGCATTGGCTGAAATAGCGGAGCTAACTGACAAAATTTGTTGGGATAACGGCAGCTAATGTACTCTTACGGCCCTTTCTGGGAACTCTTACGACGCTTAGAAGCGTAAAAATAGAGCCGAAGCAGGACCGTAATCAGGCCACACGGGCATCAAGTATTGAAGGGCAGGCCCCGTATCGGTGAGCGTGAGAAAGGATGATTTTGTGACTCAATGTGCGGCTCAACATACGGTCGATTTCAGCTCGTTTTCAACTCTTCCAACTTCGTGAGGGCTCTTCTGGGGCCCTCAAGATCCGATTAATGTGGTCCTCTCAACAACTTTTGGAGCGTGTCTGCTGCCTTTATAGGCCAGTGTTCACGATAAAAACAGTCTCAGAGTTTTTACCAAAATCAGGTGTACCGGGATCTCTTTTGCAACAATAACAGTAAAAGAACGGCTTAAAAACGAGTCATAAAGTGACCTGCAAACCGTCACACAAACTTGTATGCTTTATGCTTAGCAACACATGCTCCTCGTTAGATGGACAGGCACAGCTTATAACACAACCATGCACTTTGAGAGCCATATCTATCTATATGGCTCTTTTTCACCATTTTATCACTACCATTATTGTTCCCAATTCGAATGTGTTTTGTTCCAATGTTAGCAAATGCGGCACCCATTGTGCACAGCTTTCTAAAAGGCAAAATTTCACTTTCTAAAAACACTTTTTATTCCTTCTAAACTTCATCCTCGAATTTTATATGATAAACGCTATAAATGGCTCTCTAGATGCGAGAACAGCGCGTCGAGTAAACAGGACGAAAAGCTACTGGGAGCCGCAAAACGGCTTAGAAAAGTCAGAGCAAACCCCGCCGCTTTGGAAGAGGTAAGCCCCTTTTTCGCCCCTCGACGTGAACAATGAAACACTCGAGATCGTGAGATGAGCGATGTTTCCGATGAAAGGCTCCGTTCTTCTCCTTCATTCTTAACTTCTCTCTTTACTCATGTCAGCTCGCGTACATTGGCTGCAAAAGACGGAAGTTACAAGCCCCAGAAAACTCGTCCACCATGCTTCCCTAGCTCAAATTTTGAGGGACCTTAAGTCCATTCCCAGGAAGGTCTTGTACGATTCCAGAGACATCATTGGAATCAGGATGGGACCGCTTTCAAGACAGGCGAAAAACCAGAAAAAGGGATTCTTATCGTGAACACTGCCTTTAAAATAAATATGACCTAAACTGCTCAATGAGATCTGTAGAGTCTCTCTTACAAAATCTCTCTCAGTCAATCGGCGATCTTCCAAAACCATATCCTGTATATTGGCAATGATTTCTGGTGTTGATGCGCTTTTTGA